>VZTT01018631.1:31735-45495 GCA_013400855.1 Buphagus erythrorhynchus | reverse complement strand
GCATTAAAAAAAAACCAAAAGGTCTTCAATTACTTTTTTCCTAGAAACAGTGAAAAACTGAAAAACATGATTTCTGCTTGTCAAAAATCAGCTCAGTGATAGACTCTTAGCACACTTGAAAGGCTTGTGTATTGCAAAGGTAGAAAGAAGCAGCAGTGTTAACCTGAAAAATGTCATAGCAAAAAAATTATATGCAATCTGAATAAAACAACATTGTATAAATACTGCAACAATACCTTTTACCTCACCACTTTCCAAAAAATTAAATAAGATAATGGAAATCTGAAAAAACTGATGAATAAGCAGGGTAGCTTAGAGCTACACTAAAGTTCATATCACTATTCTAACAAAATTAAAATCAAAATTGTACTATATGCCTAATGTCACTGGGTGACATTTTTGCACCTTACTGCCCTTTGTTTGAGATAGAAAACAGATGTCATAAATGTCTACGTAATTCAGCAAGAAATTGTCTGTGAACATTTTAAATGCAACCTTTACAGCAGCTCAGGTACAACAGTGTCTCACCAGGCCTGCTGGTCTCCAGATATTCGTGCCTTGCAGAATCTGTTCCCATTGAATAAATGGACCAGAGGATTGCACTAAACTTTGCAAGCTGAGAACAGGTGACTCCCTGCACTGGGACTGCCCACATCTGCTCCTCTGTGACCTGCACAGATGTGAGGATGCTCTGAACTCCTTGCAGAGTGACCCTGACCCAACCTCCAACAGAGTGATG
Organism: Buphagus erythrorhynchus; assembly: GCA_013400855.1. Classification (NCBI taxonomy): domain Eukaryota; kingdom Metazoa; phylum Chordata; class Aves; order Passeriformes; family Sturnidae; genus Buphagus; species Buphagus erythrorhynchus. The sequence continues at coordinate 44,756 of VZTT01018631.1, read as the reverse complement.
GAGCCTTAATTTTTGCTCTAATGCACAGGGCAGGAGAGGGGTTTTTCAACCCCTTAAGTGACATTCACATGAGTTGCACAGGTTGAACCAACTCAAATTAAAAGAACACTGAGTCCTTTTCAAACCAAGTGTAATNGTGCTCAGAAAAAATATACAGCCTCACAAATTGACTTGAAGGACTGAACAAATTTTAGTACGACAATATGCTCCAGAACAATATGTTCAAAATGAGGGTACTATATATATATATATATGAACAGTATGAGAATTCTAGGAAAATATCTGAGGATGTGAGAACAGAGCTCCTGAACAGAAAGAATAAGAAAAAACTGAAACACTGTAGAAACACTGTACCCAAAACTCTAAAAACAAATAAATAAAAATTAGTTTAACAAAGAAGTTGATTAATTTTAACTAATACTTGCTCCCTGCTTGTTCCTTTTTTACTCCACTATTCTCAAAACAGTGAGGAAGGAAGAAAAAAAAAATCACAGGAATGACACTTCCAAGGAAAACATAAATGATGAGAAAAAGAGAGCAAACACCACCACGGGTAAAAGAGAGATGAAAACCACCAGCACATACCTGAAGTGAGACAGGAGTACTGGGTACAGGCTGCAAGGGACTCTGACAATGTACAGGAATAGCCAAAGAGCAGCAGCAGACAGACAGGCAGGACATCAGAACTGCTGAGTAGGATGTGTGGAGCAGGACCTGAACTGCGATCCCTGCAACAGGGCACGGCCAGTGCCACCCTCCCAGCAAGGCACAACATGCCAGAGCTATTCCTCCATCCCATCACAAGCCTTGCTCCATCCCTCCCTTTGCTGCAAGGCAAAAAACAGTCCAGTTACATCCAGTCTTTTATTCCTATCTGGGGATAAAGGATCAGCACATGTCTGAGGAAACCTCCTCCCCACCAGCCCCCAGTTCCTGTGATTCTTGGACATAAGGCTGTGCAAACAGGGGCAGCTTCTCTCCTCCACAATTCCTCCTTCCTCCCCTTCTTACATTCTCTGACAATAATTCTTCAAACAGGAGGTGGAGAAGTTGCAATCTGAAGAGCTGAATATCACTGTGTGTACTGCACAAATTCCTACCAAACCAAAAGCTTCTGTAATTCTTACAGAGTAGCATAACTAGTCTGACAACTGTCAGTACTGGCTTAGTATTAAAGCACACTTAAATGCTATAAACATGAATTATCAATTTTTTAAAAACGAATATACACATAAAATCACTTTATATCAGATCAGCATCCTGTGGGGATCAAATTCAGACATGATGCAAAGAAGGAAATTTTAATTTTAAATTATTCTTGCTTTCCAAGGCTAAATTTGATCCGTGCTTCTGAGGACTAGCAGTTGAAAACATGACTGAGAGAAAGAGGTTTTAACCACAGTCTCTGTTTTTGACACACTGTGTGCTGTCCTCTAACCCCTAAATTCCTCATGTCAGATCTGTGCAGATGATACTATTTCACTGTTCATTTTTCTCACAACCAACTTTTAGCTTATTTTCCAGAGCAAACAGCACTACCACTAAATCCAGACCAGATGATCCCTGCCAACACTTAGACTCATCACTGTGGGCTGCATTACAGCATGATCTTACACAGCACCATCTCGTTCCTACGTCTAGCATTTATCAATAAATTGTTATTTTGATTCAGGAGCTCTTCATCTCTGACCAGAAGAATGTGGTATCTTCGAGGGATGCTTCTATGGGTCCACTTCTTCTCATACTTATAAACACACCATAACTGTAGGAATCTGCTAGAAAATTGTCTATGCCCTCCATCCTTTAGTCGTGCTACCATTATGTCTAGATGGCACTACAAACTGCTATCTAAGAAAAAAATTTAGTGTCAAAGTATTTATTGCCCAAATAGCCCTTTCACCTGTCCTTTAGAAAAAGGAAGCAAATCATTGCCCTGCAAGGCTGCATATACAATAAATGAAGTTGCTGAAAGAGATATAAAAGACTGAGCATTAAATAAAAAAGGGAGATAATACAGCAAATCCAAATTAGGCTGAAAAAATACCATCTGTTTCAGTTAAAATTTCTTCCTCATCTATATTATCATCAGGAGGTCTCAATTTGTTATTTATTATTTCTAGATACTGTTTCAAATATTAGGAGGTTTGCATAAAAGCCACATTACTTAATTCAAGCAACACTAGCTGTAACCAGAGGTACCAAAATAAAGTTGGGAGTGATCCACAAGTGAGTTTGCTAAACTTCACAAAGTACAAAGTAATTCTCTGTGCAAAGTAATTCTCCCCCTTACTTTCACATGCATGCACGTACCTATGTAGTATGTGTGTATGTATACATATATATGCATATATCATTTTAATGGCATAGTAACAACTACGTCAGCATATCAGAGCACTTCATACTGAAAAGTGACCCTTAAAGGCAAATAGAAGTCTTGACCTAGAAGAAGCACTTCCTTGCACTGGCTAATTACTCTGCTCTGTGATCACTTGTTTAAGCTTTCATTTGTCACTGCTGTTCAAGCTAGGATATTTCATTTACATTTGGCTGCAAGCACTAGGCAGTGGTAGAAGCTGCACGTTAATAATGACACTAATAATCAAAACCAAACAGTAGCCTTGGATGAAAAGTGCCCATGATCACAGGAGGTCAGAAAAAGGGTCACACAACCAGCCTCCCACATCTGACTGACAAGAAAACTTAACAGTGCTCACAAGCTGGTAATTAAGAGCTTTGGCAGCAAGGATCCAAATGAATCCTAAATGCTGTGATTCTGAACTAATCATCTCTATAATGCATCAATAAAAACTTTATTTTGGAGTAGCTACCTGAAAAGTGGTCCAAAACTGATGAAAAGATTATTTTAGCATAATTAATTCTATTCTATTAATCAGGTTCTGCCCATTAGCTTTTGGTAACTGAAGAGCAGCACATTTGTAGTGGATGAAATATATGCACACCTGAAGTGCTTATGGAAGATCCATCAAAGTGGAACCCCACAGAAGAAAACTTGCTAATTAGTTCCTTAGTTCCTAGTTATAAACCAGGCTATACAACACTGAATTTACATAAAAATCATAACTAAGATATAGCCAAAGCTGTTGCCTATCTCACCCTCCACCACCTGAGAAAGTTATACAAACAGGAAAGAAAACTTTCCTAGAATCCCTAGAAGGGATTTAAAGTCTCAGCAGTGATTTTACACTCTGCACCTAGAACTTGAAATTCAGTCCATGAGCTTTTACAGCCACATACAACCCAAGCAGAACTTTCTGCTCACATGATATACAAGTCACTGCTCTAGCACTGGAAAAGTGCATGAGAAAGTTCAAATCATTATTAATTTCTATTTAGAAACAGCAATGTGAAAGTGCAACTCACGTACAAACTTTCCATGCTTTTTCCCCCTACTTTTATTAGAAAACTTCATACTTCTAGACTTGCAAAGAGTAATTCAATGATGGAAGCATACCAGTAACTTGGAAAAAGTTCAGGCATGCACACATACCTGAATGTGTGCATTAAGATGAATGGAGGCAGGATACCTCATGTTACCTCAGGATAAGGGAATACAGACAAGCAGAAGCAATGAGTAGCTTTCATGGTCTGTACACCCTTTTGCCTTGCATTAACTTGTTTCTGTGTCACAAAATAAGACATTTACAGCCAAGATTAAAAAATTTATTCTGGACCATTTCTTTTTGTTGGAAGGTATTTCAGCTATTAATTACATAGCTTCAAAGATGACGAAGGAGCAAAAATCACGTTGTAAAAGTACAAAGCAATGAGAAAATCAGTAGAAGCAGCTCTCAAGCATACATTTAGATTACCATGGTATACAACTGATCAGCTTATATTAAATTTTTCTGAAAGATAGACAGCAAGCTGGCCCAAGGAACCAACAGCCTGCAAACTGTGAAAGTCTCCCTGCTAACATAAAGCAGGTTTAAGTGGAAAAAAACAAAACAAACCAGTTTCAGTAGACACTGAACATGACAGGACTGAAAGCTGTGACAAACACAGATTTCTCATTCCAAGACTTTACAGGTTGGGAACGCCACAAAGATTTGCCTACAGAGACTGAGGGTATATGTCCACAGTTTATATACACCACAAGCTTTGATGTTAAGATGAGAGCACCTTTCTTTTAGTACTATTAATACAGAGGATCATTAAGAAATAAGAGGATCATATACAGTCTACAAGCATTTCAGGATCCTTTCAGGCCACATGACTGCTTGTTACCACACTGTATGTTCAAAGATGCAACATGCTACTCTCCATGGTCTCCACAGCCAACAAAGATCTCACTGCAGCCACGGTTTTGTGCCCATTTCCCTTCTCCACTTTCCACTTGGCTGGGAGGAGTGAGGAGTTTGGGGCTGGGATTTACCTCTGTTCCTTAACCATGGTGAGCTTGGTGTCTCCAAGCCACATCCTAGGACTGGGTTTCAGCTCCCACTGGCTCACAGAAGGGAAGGCAGAGCTATCCCACTGCCATTCTGCTGGTAAAAATCTCCCCTGTAATTTGTGCCTTAACTTCTCTAATGCAAAAGGGATAGTGCACATCACATATAAAAGGCATGAAAGTTTATTCAAGACTATAAAAGGCTACATCAAAGGCTTTTTGATACCACAATAGCAAATTCAGAAATAAATATGATTTTCTCAGGGCTTCTGAAGCAGAACACTTCACCAAAGGCAAACAAACACACATCTTGAGATGTGAGCAGCTGCTCCAGAAGACAAAAACTAGTTCCTTGTTCTCTCTCTCTTTTATTTTTACACAACCTGATTTTGAGAAAAACATTTGGGTTTTTGTTACCACAGGAGGGCAGGAGCATGTAACGCTCCTGTCGATTTCTTCTTAGAGACAGCAGAACAAACAGTGGGAGCTGGAATGCAGGAAGAGCCAAGTCAGAGACCCGGAGCGTGATGAAAATTCAGTCCTACCAGCGGAGTTAACTGCTTGTTAATGAAGGCGTATGCATCCCATCTGCTGACTACAGAAGAGCTGGAATGGTTTCAAAAACAGCCCAAGACAGACATACCACCAAATATGTGATGTGAACGTTGTGATCCATACTCAGAAGTTTACCCCATGGATTTTGGCAGGGCCAAGCACAGACCCAGCCACACAGGGGCACCAAGGTGACCCGACACAAACAGTGTCCTTGTCATGTGTTAACTGTCACTGCCCGGTGAGAACAGCAATCCTTCCAGGGGCATTTGTTTGTTCATTAATTCTGATTTCAGGAGAAAGTTCTGGCTTGCACCCAGCAGCTAATTGGTTCAATAAACAGCATCTCAGTTTAGAAGAAGAAAACATGATACTACAGTGAGAGCATGTAACTGAAACCTCGATATCTGGGTATGACTTAGGGCTTCTCCAAAGAGCTGCACTGCAAAGAGAGAAGTTTTAAAAGACAAGACAGAATAAAGTCTAAATGCAAGAAACAACTACCAACATTTATCTGAAGACTTCTTATGGGGAAGAGAAAAGTGAAACTACTACTGCAAAAATGTCCCTAATGATGACCTAAAACACAGAAAATAAATTTATGGATGAAATCACAGGGGAAAAAAATCCATCCTGTTGTATTTAAATTCTGAATTACAACTCATAGGTATAATATTTAAACTTTTCCTCCCTCCTAGCTAGGCCTGCCACACCCAATATGCTACCAAAAAATCTACCAAACAATTTTTTGAGTATTCCAAAAAGCAAATATGTAGCCCACTGTGAAAAACAAATGATTACCTGAAATCTGTGATCAGCTGCACTGTGAGAGAGTTTAAAAGACCTGGACAGACTTACCAGAACAAAATCTGCTGCACAAAAACAAGCTCCTACATACCTTCACTTGTGCCATTTACTAATACGAATTTCCCTCTTCATGAAATCTAGAATTTTAAATTCAATAAAGCTTATGCAACTGCCAGTATTATAAAATTCTCTTTAATAAGTAATATTTTTTGATTTTGTAAGTACTGAACAATAGCCATTAGATTTGAAGAACTATTAGAAAAGTAATTGTCACAGATTTAACATATTAACAAGAACATTTGAGCTGAGGTTTCATTTAACCCATACATCCCCTCAATAAGAAATTTGAGCAAATCACTCCAAATTATGCATATTATACATTCTTGGCTTTAGATCCTTTCATTGTACAATAATTTCTTAACATGAACCATTTTTAAAAGTCATGTACTCTAAGTGCTACATCAGAAGCAAAAGTAAAATGAGTTTTCATGGTAAATCCTTCATATTCTGCTATGATCAGCATTTTGCAGGACTACACAGATGAATTTTCTGTTAGCCCTTCACTTCCTTGTTTAGGTCACTTTTTTGCACAATTTCTTTTTATAAAGATCTATTTTTGACTGCAGTGGACTTTTGTTTACATATTAAGCCACCTGATGCCTCCAGGAGACATATAGTTTGCAAGTGAAGTCATTTTCTCTCTGCTACACACAGTGACTCCATGTAACTACACGCTTCTAAACAGGAGTTGGTATTTGCAGCAATCTGCAAAAGACTCCTGGCTGTGCAGTTATCCCTTGGAACTAAAAGAAATGCACAGTTCTGCTTTTCTGCAGCAGAGGGGGAAGGGGAATATAACAGAGCACAAAACTCTACCACCACAATTTCAGAAACGCAACTTCTCATCTAATGAAGAGAATAATGATCGCCCAATTATTTACTTGCCTTGGACAGCTGCAGGTTGATTGTGGGGGTGTTGAGTTAGGAGAGAAGCATTGAGAGAGATTATAAGGTCGTTGTTCTTTTTTTAATGATGCTAGATTAGGTCCAACACAAAAAAATAAGACTGAAGCTAAGAGTTCTAAACCTTTCCATAGCACAATGCACCTTACTCAGCGCCTGCAGCTGCACTGTACACAGAGTTTTAGCTAATTATCTACAGATTTACTACAACCTTCACTACTATGCAATATAAGCTTTAAGTTATGACACACTGAATAGCTTTCTTTTGTTTAAAAAAAGAAAAATCTATGCAACAGTTAAGAAATAGTAAAAAAGCATTTTTTTGCTCTAAACATTTTGACACAACATGAGTATTTCCTCCCAGGACAATTCTCAATAAGCACGATTAATGCTGTGTATTACAAAACAGACTATGACTTTCAGCATCAAAAAAATTTACAACAGTCAGAAATCTTATTATATAGGAGACTGGACAGTTCATGTCCTACAATTACACAGACTACCACTTCTGGTAGTCACAGGGCAGAAGCCTCATAACAAAGAGAAAGCAAAATCTCCTATTTGCCAAGATTTAAATGGCTGGGGCACAACAAGAGAAAGGAAAAGAGAGAAGTCTGACTCCCCACAATCACTGCTGCACCTCGGCTACAAACAAATATCAGGCCCTGGTTGTTTTGGCTGCCAGTCAGGTATTTCTTTATAAAAGTAATAAATATGCTTACTTTTCTTCCCAGTCAAGACAACATGTCAGAGCACTGGATTGTTCTGACCATTCAAACTGCTATGAAACAACTCTTCAATTTCTGACTTAATACTAATTCCTATTAGGATGGAGACACTGAAAACACAGATCTAAATACAACAGTAAATCCTGAAGTGGTTTTGCCATATTTTTTGATGTACTAAACCAACATTATCTGTAATATCTAACAGATAATTAAGATCCATATATATCTGCACATGAAGTATAGATCCACTACAGTGTATCTGTAGCGTTCACAGGTATTGGGGTTTCAGGATTATTTTTATGCTTTCACATAACATTATTTAACATTGCATTTTCATGCCCATCACTATAAATAGTTATTCTAAACTTCTAACAGACAATTTTTTGACAGGACAAGTGTTAAAAGTACTGTATTCTAGTAATACATATGCTGTTTGAAGCACTGTGCAGAATACTTCATATGTAAGTAAATCATCAATCATCATATAGAAGTCCTAAGTAAATTTAGGGTTCCCGCAATACTATCACTTACTGTTTCAGAAAACAGTTTTTGCAATTTTAATTCTTACAACAAGCTCATTCTGCATATCCTTAACCTGAATACCTCACACTGCTTTGATACGTGCAAACAAGTGAAAGAGTGACAAGCTACTAACATCAAATATATTTTAAAAAAAACCCTAACATTTGACTTAAACATACCTTTCTTGCTGCAGTTTTTATACACTAAACCACGTAAGATAGAGTGAACCTTAGGATTAAAATGGATTAGCCAAAAAAATTTTAAAAAATAGTTTCATGTACTACCATTCCCAAAATTTGACACATTACATTAATGAGAAGCCTATAGCCACAAGAATAGCTGGCATTCTCTGATGATATTAAAAAGTCTCTATGCATCTATTAATTACTAAGAGTCGAGTACGTGATACTAACCACTGTTCTGTTTTAACAACTCTGTAAAGCAAACTTTTGACAGATAGGTGATGGCAATCTGCCACCAGTTCCCAAAAAGAGTGTCTGCTTTCAGTCACATCCCTGTATCGACACTTTCAGCAAGTCAACAAATATTTCAGCACCAAAACAGTGGCACAACGTTTCACATTGCTTACGTAGAAAATATTCTCACAGACATCCATAGGATTTCTGGAATTAATGCAAAACGAAATCTCAAGCAAACATGTTTTGCAATCCCAAATACAGTGAATTTAGAAATAGTTGGTGAAAAACTGCTCAAGCTTGAATTTTTTTTGCCTCCAAGTGCATGTATCAACCTGTGGGCTGAAAGGAGTGGGAGACTAGAACATGGCTAAGTTAAAATTGCACCTCATCACAAACAAGCCTCACTATTTAATAAGGATGCACTTCAGAACCCCTCTCCAAAGCAATACCAACCACGAACAAGATCTGTGCTACAGAAAGAACCTATTTTAAAGCCTAGCAGTCAAAGCAGTGAGTGAATTGAGATGTGCTGCAATATTTATGCAGCCATTATAATGCAAATGCGGAAGGTATTAGAAAGGCTATTTGCATTGGTGCACAGCCCCTTCAGTCTGCGCACAATGCCGACAGAAAGAACAATTAGGATGCATGCATAACAAAAAGCCTCCGACCACAGGGTAGGCAGGTCCACTGAACCGGATACAATATCTACGGGATCAACAGGGCTCCATGGAAATCCTGCCTGCTGGATCACACCGTGCCTCTTGTTCATACTTAGAGTATGAAGCGTCCTTGGGCACAAAAGCACGCAGAGGATTAGCACAGCAAAGGTGAGAGCAAGCTACAACCAATTCAACGCGAGCACCAGCCTCATGTCTCACAAGACAGCGACTGGGCTGGAGCACAGCTCTGTCCCCAGGACTGCTCCTCTTGGCAAAACCCATCACCACCAACACACAGCAGCAAACTTTCAACTAGGCCAAAAAATTATAGATAAAAAAAACGGGCACGTACTTTCCCGTGGCAAAAAAAAATGATCTCCAGCACTGATTGAGACAGAAAGGGAAGCAGACGTGCAAACCAGGATATAATGCACATCCACTCTGAGAACAGACTGCCCTGTTGTAAAGAAAGCAAAAAGCAAACTAATAGACCCAAGTATTTCCTTTTTTTTTTTCCCAACATGTACACCTTAATGGTAAAACAATACTAAAAGACTCAAATATACAGGCAAGGCAGATTGTTTAAAAAGTTCTTTGACTATGCATCCTAGAATTTATCTACACCAATTCACAGCCTCTCAATATATGCTCACATCAGTCAGCATGTCTGCAATTATGTGACCTCTCATTTCTCTTGTAGTGCAATACAGACAAAGTACTTCTTAAACTGCGACAATTTCAAAACAGTCTAAAATCACCGCGGCACAAACTTACTGTTGCTAAAGAAATCATAAACTGTCCATAATTTCTATACAAAAGATACATTACCTGGAGGTTAATGATGGAAAAAAAATCTTAGTAATTACAATTCACTTTTCATCCAGACACCTGGATATACTGAGAATGCCTTTATTGAACCAAATTTGATGCTGGAGAATTCCCAGATTTAAAATAGGACGTGATGTGTATTTCACAACAGAGTCAAGGCAAAGCAATGCAGCAAAAAACAAGCAAATTAAGGTCAATGGCTAATATTGCAAACATTACCTTGCTTATTATATCAACCTGTTACATTTTATCCCTGTTCATTTTGTAACACAGCAAGATCACTGTATCAAACAGACTAGACTATGTCAGGCAGTACAGTTTCCAAGAAAACGACAGTTCTTTTTATCTGCACAATCAGCTGTAACTGGCTTTTTAATCTTCACTGCTGCGTCCTCCCCAGCCCTCTCTCACACACACAAACCCACCAAAAAGCGAGAGGCAGAAATATCTCCTCTGAGATGCAGTTGCATGCAATAAAAATAAATGCAAGGTATTACAACAACAGAGCAGACAGCAAGCCTCATTTCAATTAAAAGAGCATCCACTGAAAAATAAAATCAAAAGCAATGAGCCTTGAAGTGTTCTGGGTGGGAAATGCCACTGGCCACGCTGAAAGGGGAAGGTATGGTGGGCTGGACACGAGGACATGGCACAGCTTTTCCTGCAAAGGAACGGGACAGACACCCCAAACCCAGGTGCTGGGAGTACAGGGCCAAGGTGGGCATCAGGGACAGCCATCCCAGGGGCTGTGGTGGGACATGGGAAGGGACAATGCCACCTTCCCCTCCCGCACACAGAAGTTTCCATCTTTCTTCAGACACGAAGGAGAGCCTGCTCCTAGAGAGACACAGCTCCTTCCTAGCACCCACCCAAATTCTCCACAGAGGGAGAGACCACTGAGGTCCCTTAAGGCAGTTTTATTTCCCTGCTACCATACTAAACCTTCTCAAAACAGAGCTTTGTTATTTACTGGGCTTCCTCAGCCTTGTCAAGAAGGGATTGCAGAATGTGATCTTTATTTCAAACACGCAGGAGATGCTTTGACAGCCCTAATTCAATTGCCATGCAGGAGCACAGAGCCCACATGCAAGCACCTCCATCCACCCATTTCTCGGGTGCTGGACACAGGTCAGCAGCTGCTGGCTTACACAGTGACAAGCCAGGACTGCCACATAGACACAAACATGCTTTTCTAGAAAGCCACAGCCAAGTCACAATCAATCCAAGGGTTTCCTAAAAGGCACACGCACAGCAGTGATCTTCCGAGCAATTAATTTCTGTACATAGGCTAACAGCGCAGGAAGACAGCTGGAGAAAATACTCCTCGTCTGAAGGAATCCCTTCAATCACAGAAAATTCCTGGAGAAGAATACACCCGTTCAGTGCGATTTAAGTGTCAACATAACAAAGGAACGCCCCTCCCAGCACCTCCTGCCTTACAGATATGCCACGCTGGAAAGGGAAAACTACACCGGGAACAGCAGCAACCAGAACCGTTCATCGACCCTGCCATCACCACAAATAAAAAATGCTAGGGATTGTTTCTAGAAAGAGCAGATAGAGGGACGTGAAGAAGACAGCATCCTCTTTGAGGATCCCTCAGTATTCCTCAAAGGAAGGCTGTGGACACAAGGAGAGCTTTGTCTGGAATCATCTTTGTGTATTACAAGGTTACATATAAAATTAGTTTTGCCTAATATATGTGCTCTGCCTAGCCACATGTACAGAAATGCTGATGGCTGACATATAGCCTAAAATTAAAGGAATACGGCTTTAAATTAGTAAAATAATCTTCCATTTTACTCATCCAAAGCAAAGAATAATTACATAGAAAAACAAAATAGTGAAATCCAAAACATTCAAGGGGAATTAAGCTGATAAGGATGTTACTAAAATTAAAATGTATGCACAGTAGCGTAATAACAAATTCATAAGATACTGTAAATCTTTCCCAAAACCAGATTAGGTTTATATCAAGATCACCATACAACATATGCCTGAAATATGTCTGTAAATAAGTGTGATTTAATTTGACCACCACCTACTTTAAGCCCTTGATTTTATAAACAGAAGTATACCATAATGACTAGTGATTTAAAAAAAAAAAAACAAAAAAAAAAAACAAACCAACACACACAGTTTAGAAGGTAAAAATAAAGTCAAACATGCAAACAAGAAACAGTAGAAAAGTAAGACCCTGAAGGTAATTACCAAAACCATCTTAATTTCTATTCTGATAGTCCAAAAAATCCCCACCAAGTACTGCAGCAATAACAATACACATAATTAAAACTCCTTGATCATGAATATTCTGCCTCAAAAGTCTGCACATGTGCAGAACTCAATGCTTCCACGGTCCCATCTCAAAAACACAACTTAAAAATTACCAATACTATTTCAGCACTTCACAATTATTTTCTCACGCACTGTGAGACTTTTTATTCCGTGTCCATACCTGCTCCTAAATAGGATGGACAAGAGAAGCAGCAACACAGTTTCACCAAACTTCAAGTTCTGCTGAATTGCTGTGTAGCTCACGCCCAGTCGCAATTTTAGTCAACGCGGCCGTTCACCTCACTAAGGTTACTACAGCTTTTGAAGCATTTCCTAGAGAAAGACACGGACAACTCGGTGAAGACGCCTTCTGCAGCCACAAATACACGCGGGAAGCTGTCACACCGCTTTTCTCGGTCACACCTCTCTGTTCCAAATACCGGGAAAATCACCTGGCTAGACAGGAAGGCGACGACTTTTGAAACGAGGTTCTGTCTTGGTGGCTCCATCAGAACTGCCACAATAAATACATGGGGTGAAACAGGAAAAGAGCCTCACGCCTAAGCGAGAGGGCGGGGGACCGCACTGACACGGGCAGAGGCAGCTGTAATCATTACCCGCTCGCCGGTAATCATTACCCTGCGCGCCACTGCCACTACACACACACAGCTCGCTTCAGTTTCCCCGTGCCAGCTCCCGGCACCGAGAGCTGGCGGGGAGGAGGAGAGGTGAGGCTGTAAGACGGAGCTTCCTCCTTTCTTTTTGTTGTTATCGTTGTTGTTGTGGCGATCGCTGCCACCGCCCGGCAGCCCCTCAGCCGAACCCCGCGGGGGCGACGGCCGCCCCCGGCCCGGCCCG
>VZTT01018631.1:2924-31486 GCA_013400855.1 Buphagus erythrorhynchus | reverse complement strand
GTGCGGGGCTGGCGGGGCCCGGGCAGAGCTGCCCTGCGCTGTCCCGGCGGGTCCCGTGGGTGGGTCCCCGGCCCCGCACACCCCGCTGAAAGCTGCCGTCGTACCAGCGCTGCAGGGATGTCCCCGGGTGAGGAGGGCAGCCCGTAGCTCCGTCGGTGACCCACTGCAATTCATTAAAGTGTTACAACAAACACGAAGGGTTTTGCTGCCGTTCCGACAGCTGAACTGGCGATCCCCAGCGCAGGCAGGCCCAGCAGTTCTGTGGCACGGTTGGTGTGGAGCAGCTCCGGCGCTGGACGCTCCGGGCACTGCCACCCGCTCCTGCTGAAGGAGCTGCTGGGACACGGCCAAAGACACGGACACGGGGACTGCCACATTCCCGTGGCTCCTTTCTCGACAAAACCGGGACCATCCCCAGCTGGCAGCTACTGTAACCTCGGACCAACGTGTTGACTCTTCTTCAGCCCAACCACGCTGCCTTTGCAGGGGCTAGGTGGGAGCTGCAAGAACGGGCAGCAGCCATTCAGAAGGTGACAACCGCACCTCTGTGTAGACAAGTACACTCGAGTGTGACAGCACCTGCCATCAGTCGCCCTTTCATTTAGGGTGGGCTTTAAAAGCAAGTTATTTGACGACTTGTTCTAACAGATTTTTCAGTATTTTGCTGAGAAAGGTTTAGCTTTTTAATGCTAAGTTCTCAGGTGGTTGCAATCAGTTCCCCTTTCAAGACTAGATGGATTCTGCACTGCAGTAGTATCTCAACTTTATAATTTCTAAAATACGTTCAAATTAATGGGAGTCTACTAATTGATCTCAGTACTTGCTAGTCTGGACTGGTCCCACAGGCTCACGTTCAGCAGCTACTTCAGCAGAATCAAAACCATGAGTAAATTTCGGAGACATTTCCTACATTAGATAGTCAAATCGGAGTATCTGCTATTTCCATCAGATTTTTTACAACTTTTGGCAATCATCTGGGCTGGTTTCAGTGAAACAAGGCTATTCACATTCAATTATCAAATACCAAAATTCTGCCAATTGCCTTTGTGTGAATCTTTGGCAAACCAGACAGTTCAATGTGGTTATGTGGGCTTTTATTAATAAATGCTGGACAGCATTAAAAGCAGAATTGGATTTTTGACATATTGGATCACAAGACAGAAACCAGTTGAAATTTCCTAGTGACAATATTTCTTACAATGACTGGATGTTTATTTGCTGTGATTATTCAGTAAAACTTCACTGTGGACACTGCAGGATCCTTTATAAGAACTGGAAATACACACTTTGCCTCGAGAGCTTGGAGTCTGAAAAAAATATTTCTCGTGTGACTTAATTGAACACAGTCATTTGCATTAAAAGACTGCAGTGTTGTAGAGAGGATCTGAATATTTGGTTGGCCATGTACCTTTACATTTCTCAGGCCCTTTGTGTGTAAAGTGTCACTGCCCAGTTGCCTTAGCATTTAAATATTTACCAAGGATATGTGCTACATGTACTCTGGTTCTGTTAGGGATTCTACTTTTGTTTCAACTCGCTTTTCTTTAAAAAATATTATTTGAAATCTAAAGAAATGTTACTTTATACTCAAAAACCCTGATTTTTTTCTAAAAAGCTGATATAAAGCAGAGCAGGACAATTGTCACAAGAGATAAATCAGCCAAGAAATTTACACTGGTAACTCCACCCTCCTGCTGCAAATCCTTAAATATGTCATATGAGATTAGACTGTGCCAACAATCAGAACTAACTAACTAACTGATTGTGCCAACAATCAGAACTAACAGACATTTTTGCAAAGGCAGAATTCATGCATGAAAGATTTGTTTTTAATCTGCCCAAATGGAGTAGTTAATTTTATATCCTCCTACTGTATGCTGGAAAGCTCAGCTCCAACCTACTTCCAGTCTCCATCAGCAATGTTTGTCCCCAGATCTCATTGGCACATACCTGTCCCAGAGCAGGTGAATATGAGTGCTCACAATCCTTACAAGTATTAGTGAGGGGTCTCTCAGGATCAGGAGACTGTGCTAACAGGCCTGTATTTTGAACCTTGTGGTACTGGGACTGAGGACCTCTCCTTAAGATAAATCCCCAGAGAGCAAGTCAGAGGTTCCTCAGTCTTTGTTGTCCCAGAAACCCCACAGGACTGTACAAGCACCTTGAATTATTGCCATCCACACTGAAACAAGCAGAATAAGAAATATAATTAAAGAACATTTCATAACCTACATGGTTCTGAATTAAGGTTTCACTGGCAATTTCGTTTGAACATTGCCTAACTTTTAAAGGCTTGGCTTTGCAACATTCAAAATGTTCCTGTAACACCTGTAGCATTTCCTGTGCTCCTGAAGAGGACAGCTGTTGGTGCAGGATCACAGCACCTCCATGAGCCATCAGCTGTGTGTCCCCACCCTTGTATGTCCAGCATAGACTTCTACCCCTTTTACTGAAAGAGAAACAGCAGCAGTGGGCTATTATCCTCCATCCAGACCAGCAGCAGAGGGGGATGAGTGTTGGAATTTGGATTATTCAGTGGATTCATAAGACCATTCCTAAGGCTATTTGGTATTTACACAGTTGTTTCAAGCATGTTTCTACAAAACAGAGTGATTTATTAGGAGCTAGGTCTTACACAATGAACTAAAATAAAGCAATTAATTAGTTAAGCTTGCTTAAGCTGACCACAAGATCAATCTAGTAACTTCAGAATCATCTTTGACTGAATTCAGATACCTCTGATATACAGTCCCACTTGCCTTTTTTTTAATTTAGTGGCTGCCAGACTAATGAATTGACCCTTTCTCCCTCAGTCATGTGGCCTTTTCACTACCTCCTCCCAACTGTAAAATTTTTGTCATCCAACTACCCGAAAGCCTGCTCTCCTCCCCCAGGCAGGCAGCTGCTGCTGCCTCAGCCAAGGACACTGAGCTCCAGTCGTTTCTGTGCTGCTGCTGGGGCAGACAGCACAAGAGGCAAATTCTTTGCTGGCTGAGCCATCATGAAGACCAGCCTCAGGGAAGCTCTGTTCCGCTTCCAGCTCTGCAAGTCAGGATGTCCCAGCAAGCACAGCCCGTTGTGCCCCTTTCCACCCACATTCCCCTCTGCTCTGCCCCATGTGGGGCTGCTTCCCACAGCTCTCCCCTGCTCCTCCATTCTCTCCCTGCTGCCTGTGCCTGACCTTCACTCTCAGACTTTGATCATCTCTTCCTTCCCCAGACTGTCTCTCCTTTCTTATTCTCCAACAGGGCCTCCAACTTTGGTTCCACATGCCAATCCTAGTCCAGTCTCTTGTCTGGTTCTTCATATCACTGCCTATCCCTCTGACTTTCCACTCCCTTCTTCTTTCCTTGTACTGAAGTTCTGTTGTATCTTCTGTCTGCCAGCTCCTTGCCAACCAGTCTCAACATAAAACTCTAACTCCCAGTTGTTCTTTCTTTCTGTATCTCAATCTCCCACTATCATGTCTCAAATTTCAAAATTTCATACTAGGTTTTACCTTCCTCTCATCTACGCCTCAATATATCCAGACCTTCCTGTCACATCCTATTCCTTTCCCTTGAATTGTCAGTTTACCACAAGTTTGGCTGTGGTCTCTTGGCCAACGGCTGCAAGGGGTTTAGTTATTCTGGGGCAGAGAAGCATGTTTTGAAGGCTGATGGCACAACAAATCCCACTTAATTTTGTGGGCACCATACCCATCATGAAAATAGTGTATATCTTTGTCATTCTTTTCTGTCTTCCCCTCAAATGGCACCTTGGCTCCACTACCTTTATTATGAGTAGACAAAAACTGGGAAGGCTGGACCACTTGGCAGAAGGGGAAAGAGGAAGGCACAGAAACCAAACCTGGAGGATGAACATGGAGAGCCAGAGCCCTTGTCAATGTCTAGAAGCTGATACTCAATGAAATCAGACTCTGACTCCCAGAGCAAAAGCTTCTGCTTGAGGCAAGATGCCTTTGCAATACAAAGAAGGATGCAAAGAAGGGGAACCTCAAAATGTGGTTCTCAGTTGAAGGACTATGGTACAGTAAGATGTTGCTATATTTACTGTCACTTCCTTTTATATATTCAGAGACAGGTCTGCTTATTTGAGTGACAAGAAGTTATTTTGCTTTTTTCTCCAATTGTTTTTACAAAGCAAATGTATGATAAAAGGATAGAGTACCTCTGTTCTCAAAAACAAGCAGCACAATTTAGGATTTTAGAACTACCATGAAAAAACTAATTCTGGTCCTGCCAGCTTCTACTTTCAACTCATTAGCCACCTATCCATGTCTATTAGCAATGTATAAACAAGCTTCCTAGGTCTTACAAGAGCTCTTCCAGGTGGAAAGACAGGACATATCAGCACTGAAGCAGCACATCCAGAATGTCATGCATGAAGTTATTTTCTTATTTACCTGTATGCACACAAACGTTTTCCCGTGTGTGCTGTGTTATAACTGCCCCGAGCCCAGCAGTTCTTCAGTCTGTTTAGTGCAAGGGAAAGCTGCAAATCCAGCAGGCTGTCAAGCAAGCTAATCTTCAATTATACAAACGGAGAGTCAACCAGTTCAAACAATTTATCTTTCAAAGTCAACACGACAAACAACAGAAACAAGCAAGAGCTTTCTCATTCACAGACAATAAACTGTATTTTTCTAGTGTAGCTATTCTAGACAGGAGAGTAACAGCTGTTAGAAACTCCTGTTTTTCTCTGCAGTGAAAGACAGGGCAAATTAAAGGCTTCAGTTGCCTGTACTTTGAAAGGGGAGAAAGGCCAGAATGAAAACTCAGTTAAAATGAAACAGATGGTGAATATTTCAGCTCCAGTCAGGACAACCATAAAGAAACCAACCTTTCTTGATTTAATTTTCTTTTCTGGTACTTGTAAATCCATTTCTGACATCCCAGGGTAACTCAAAAGGACAAAGCAGGATCCAACAGGACACTCTGTGCTCTGGTAGACAAACTTCTCTTAGCTTTGGTCTGCAGCATCTGAATTTCAGTAGATAGTGTGCCTTCCAAGGACTAACAACATCCAGTATAACTCCCACAACTAAGGGGCAAGAGGGGATGAGTATTCTCAAAAGTGAGTTTAAATCTACAGAGGTTGAGCTTCCTTTGTAGTCAATGAGATAAGCCCTGTGCTTAGGCACTCTGAATCATATTCTGAAGAAATCACTTTTTCCATTGACCTCATTCAGACCCTGGGGAGTTGAGCTTTCCAAGGGAAAAGCCACTTCCTCCCCAGGAAAGAGCATTCAAGTCTAAGTGGCCCTGGGTTCACCAGCTTTTCACTTGCCTCATGAGCTGCTCGAGTGCTGTAGGTCTGTGCCTGCAGGTGGTACAAGGCATCTTCTACCATTGTACCTGTTTCCCTTGGCTCTCATGGCAGTCTTCTAAAACTGGCTGGCACCAGTACTGTGGTGTGGTGTGGCTCAGATTTCATTTACACTGCGTGTTGTTTCATGCCTTCGGAGATCCGTGGAGATTAGTACCAGGCTGACTGGAATGGCATGGTAGGGTAGGAATGCGAGTGCAGCCCAAGTTTTTCTCTGCTGAACTTCATACAAGGGCATATCCTGACTCCATTCCACATAAAAGAGGGAGCAGGCTTCCACTTCCCCGTTGTCCTCTCTGATCTTCCCATTCTCAGCAGCCACAACAGAGTGGCAGTGAAGCCCCTCCTTCTGAGACAGAGCCTGACCACAACCAGTTCTGAACTGTATCACTTTTAACTGATAAAGGTGTGAAGCCGGAGGAAGGAGGCTCCTGCAGTAGCCAAGAAAGGGGAAAGGTCTCTGGGAGTGGTGGCTCCAGGAAGGCAGAACAACTTTATTACAAGTTTTTTTGAGATTGCTGTAAACAACTCACCTGTGTCCTAAAAGTGGCTGGGAGTGGCAGCACGTCCATGCTGAGCTGTGTGAAACAGCTGCCCCTGCCCAGGCACGTATCACTGCCAGCAGGTTAACCCAGGCCACAGGCACAAGCAGTTTTCCTTGGGATTACAGCTTGTCACTGCTGCAAGCTCTGCTGCCTGAAATGTGGAAGAAGATGAAGATCAGCTGAATAGGAGAGTCTCCAGGAAAACAAACAAACAAACACAACCTTCGCTCACATCCTCACAATCAGAAAAATATTCTTTAAGAGTGACCCAGGAAGAAGAAGTTGAGTTTGAATAAAATATTTGCCTGTTGGTCTTAATAGCTGCAGCTCTGCTATTTTCTCTTCCGCTTCAGAGTGCCAGCAGGGATTGAGTGCTGGAGCCAGGGATGTATTTCCTGAAGGGTGACAAATAAGAATAAAGCCTAAAGTCAATTCCACTCTGAAATTCTTACATAAATTCCTCCTTCCTGAAGAAAAGAGATGGATAAAAAAACCCTCAGAAAGTAGTATGAAATAAGTAATCCTACAGTTCAGTTATAGGAAGTGAAAATAACAACCCCAAAAATCGGTCAGGGAGCCAGTCATTACAGGGAGTACACCTATAAAGGGAGGTTTCAACTGAGGATTTCTAAATGAAACCCTGAAAACTAAACCAATCGGGTGCAGATAGATCGTCCAAAAGGACATCTTGAAACTCCTTCTGCCCAGAGCCATGAAAACTAGAGCAGAGTGAGTGCCAGCAACCCCAATATTTATTATTATTATTGTGGTAGTGCACCAGAGTCTTGAGCTTTGTGTGAGGAGCTGTACAAGAAGAGTGTTCTAATTCAGAGGCTGAAAGCCAAGTGTAAGACTAGAAAAATGACACATATTTGTCACAGGCACAGGGAGCATGAGAGAAGAAAAGCAGTCAGAGTGCTGCCAGGTCTTTTTATAGGCCATACAGACAAGGAGAGTGTTGGAGAGAGCTCAGAAAGATTATTTTTCAACACACATTAATAAGAGCCTGGTTGCAAAGATGGGAGGAAGCACAGAGATGTTTGAAATGGCAGCAGGTAGGCAGTGGAACTGGCCATTACAAGCTGATCTTGGGAAAAGAGCTGATATCCCAGTAATACTCTGGAACAGATAAACAGGGATGAGCTAGGGAAAGACAGATCTTGAAGAGGAAGGAGTGACACAGAGTGAAGGGCTAAGAACAGTCCTGCATTGTGAGGACAAGGGCTTAGTTATCCAAGAGTTTGCTTTCCCTCTCTTGTTTCTCAGGGGGAGGAGCAGTGTTTCAAGGGAGGGTAATACAATCATTTGACTGTGTTGAGAGATTTATGGTTTGACTTTACCATGTGTTAAAATATTGATTCTCTTTCTAACATATGCTTGAGATATTGACAATAGTTTTTTCTATGTAGAAGACTGACTTCTGCAAACAAAAGGTGGGACTTCATGGTAGGATGCAACGAGGATGGGTAAAAACAAAGTGATGTAAGAGCAGCACAAGTCTCAGATTTCTTCCACTCAATTAAATAAAGATAGCAAGAGAGACACTGAGCAGTGTGTGGCAGTGAGAAGCTGGAATAATTAAACAATAATCTGACAGACGGTGCACTTACGGGCAATTACAGCAAGCCTCTGCTGGCACTCCAGGGCATGAGGCCAAAGACTTAAGCGATTCAAACCACACAAGTAGAGCAGTAACCTCCTAGAAATGCCAGTATAGAGTATTTGGCTTAGGAGTCCAGAATGGGACTTACATGGAGCCAGGTCTCTGCATTTACCAGGTGTTAGCAGGAAGAGCAGCCTGTCAAAAAGCTGTTTCTGTGTCCCTTGCATAATGCATTTCCAGGCACGTCTCCTTCCCTTTTGCATACAGCTTGAGGATCCCATTGCATCAAACAACACACTTAAGTATATTCAGAAAGCTCAACTAAAAAAAATCGTTTGTCTGTCAACTCCCTTTCAAAAACAAGGACTGGGTTAAACACCAAGCTATCAAGCTTCAGGCTCTGAAGGCATTTGGGATTCCCGCAGGGAGCCACGCCAGGCTTTCTGTTCCTTGCCTTACCCCACCCAGTAAACCCAAACCACCTCCCTCCTCTCGTCTCTGAAGCTGGGCTCTGTGTCCCATGGTACCACTCAGCGGCTTCAGGGACAACTGCATGAAATCTGCAGGTGTATTTCTGAAAGCACTGGGATGCATCGTTCACTAAATGCTGCCACACTACACTTCTGATCTCGTCAGCACATAGAGAGGTGAAACAAGCTCTAGAAATTTAGAAAAGAATAAAAAAGAGAGAGATCCAAGTGGAAAGCAAACACAGATCAGGTGCTGTTAAAAGCTTCTTAAACTGTCAACAAAGTATTTACTTAAACTCAGAACAGAAAGTCACCTTCAAGATGGGTAGTTCTCATGAAAGTGGCTTTATTTTTAAACACCACATGTCTGGAGGTACATGATTATACAGGACTTTGAACCAAATTTTTGCTTTTTAAAGTAAGGACTTGATTCTAGACTTTCTTGTCATATGGAAAACATGAACTTGAAAGGCTTAAAAAGCAGAAGGAAAATAAAAAGCATTTAAAATGTAAAGACAAAAACCAAGCCTCATAAACAAATGAGACTGGCAACATTGCTTCACCTAAATGCTTTTTTCTTCTACTTAGTAGGAGATGTTTCTCAAGACTTGAAATAAGTGTTGTTTTGTATCTGCAGGGCTTTCAGCAAGCAGCTGCCAAATTACGAAACCCTCTGGATTCCAGCAATGCACATCTCTGCTGTCTGCTGCACTCAGAGTATCTGGGAACAGGAGGAGGAAAACAAGCTTATCATTTATAAAATTATTGCTGGTTTTGTGGTTGTGAGGCTCTCTGCAGTGCACAAGAATAACTTGTTTGTGACATCAGTAAAATAAGGATGTGCAACCTAGAGCGCGTTGTCCTCTCCATGGATACCACACTTACACTTTCTCAAATAATACTGAGTTTCATCCCGAGGTCAAGTCTCAGGACTCTGGGGAGCTTCATGCCATGGGGACACAACCTGAGACCTGGGCACAAGGACAGTCTTGTTCTGACTGCTTCAGTCCTGTGGAATGACACCAAAATAATGCACTGACTCAGCACAGTCCCATTGCAAGTGCACGGTGCTTTTCCCAGATGGAAGGGTTTTGGCAAACAGCTTCCTAGATATTCCTGGCAACTGGAAAGGCCTGTAAGAGAAATGAATGGGTATTTGAGCACATGTCGACCCCAGAGGCCAAAAAGATCAAAAAATGGGGTATAACTATTCTTTCTTTAGCAGAAGAGATTGGATCCCTCATCTGTAACTGGAAAATTTAGTTTTTTTCTTGTTGTTTCTCTGCCAAGAAAACAAGGGGAATTAGGTCCTCTATTAAATGCTTTTCCCTCCTCTTAACTATAGCCAACAGCGTTCTAGTGAATAAATACCAGCCTTACTCAAAACTAAACCCAGTCCTGTTTTTAAGGCACTTTGAAAAGTAGGATATTAAGCTGCATGTCCATGCCTCCCTCCTCTCTCTCATCCAGACCTCCCAGTCATGAAGGTGGTAACTATGATTTTTTTTCCCCAGGAAAGAAAAAAAAGGAAGGAGGTGTCTTAAAAACAGACTTACTAGAAACTGTTGAAAACAACCTCCACAATCACGCCCGTCCCAGTGCTATCAGCTTCCTAGATAGGCTGCCAAGCTGGCATTTGAGTAGCTAAGAAAATGGATCTAGTACAGGATGCCAGACTCCTCAGTCACTAACATGCTCAAGTAACAAACTGAGTTGACCATTGTTTCTTATCACCAAGCAAACAAACGCTGTTGGCAGGAAAACTGCTTTTGGAAAGTGATTCCCTGCACGACCAAGATGGGCTCCAAATGCAAGTGTTCACATAATGCTGGACTCCAGGTGGCCATTGGCACTGTGAAGGACACTGGCAAAAAACCTGGCCTACAACTTGATTTCAACATCTTGCTTTCAGCTCACTTCTGTTGCTCTGCAGGCCATATTTGTTACCACAGGAATAACTCCTGCTTTCACAGTGCAGAATTTTCAGTCATAACTGGGTCTTTTATGTTCATTTTTAGCCATAGCCATATCTAAGATGCTGGATCGGTTCTTAAAAACAAACTGACAAACAACTACAAATTACTGATCTGCAAATTGCATGTCCTGTTTAAAATGCCCTGGTCTAAAAACATGCATCATAAAGCAGTGCCTTGTTCTTTCCCTTCCAGTCAGCGCAAAATACTGATTGGCACATGGAAAAGCACATCAGACAAAGGAGCTTTTCCTACTGAAATCAGTGGGAATGCTTCTGAGCACTTCAAAGGGTAGAGAAGGATGTCCCCAGCAAGCACATCCATTTCACAGCCTCATCAACAGCAATCTTCTGACCTGAAAGTGAATATGTGAGTAAGAACAAAAAGGACCCATTTCTGTGCTGCCCAGGGGTGTTATCTTTGGCCAGCTCCACAAAAGGCAGGAAAGAGGAGCCCTGCTCTCACACTCTGTGGGTTCTGCTGGCCTCCAACCCAGGATCAGGCGAGGCTTCAGCGAGGTGGAACCGGGCTACCTGAGGGATTGTCAGCTTCCTACTCTACGCTGCTTAGAGGAAAAAGGAAATAGTCCTGGAACAATGCAGACAGAGGCTTTAAATAACTATCACAGAGGTGCTGCTTACTGGAAGTTAAAAGTTTTATCACTGTTCTCCCAGCAAACTTTGGATCCCACAGCTGACACCTGAGCTAGCAGAGGGAAGGAAGCATGCAGACAGCCACCACCAAGGCAGAATGGAAAAGAATTATTAGCAAAGATAATTTTCTCCCTCATTTTACTCATCCATGGCCATCCATATGCATAGCAAGAAGCCAGATCTCAATCCTAGAACACTGAAGGGAGCCGTCCCCGCCTGCCAAGGCCAGGTTAGCAGGATTACCAGCCTGGACTGCCAATCCCCAGGCACACAGGGTGTGCAGGGCGCACAGGCAAGCTCATTAGCAAACTCTAGAATTACAACACATCCCGGAATCGGGGCTTGCTGGGGCATGGCCAAGGCACGGAGCAGGTGAATCCCTCTCCGCCCATCCCGGGGCACACGCGGCTCCCCGCGGGGGTTTCCCAGGGAAGCTGCTCCCGGTGGCAAAGATTCTCCAAAAGGCGGACCCCTATGGGGGATCCCGGTGCACTGCCCCAACAGGTTCGGCGACATTTAAGCTCTCGGTGTTTAGAAAGACAGCGGCTTTTACTGCTGTTAACATGTCAAACAGCAGCATGATTCACATCGCGAATCCCGAGGCGCTGCCTGGAAACGAAAACCGGGACGCGTACGCCCTGGCCACGCCCGTCTGCTGGACGGTGTCTGCTGGGGATTTTATTTACAGACGCAGAAAATAAACCATAAAAACGCCTCAAAGCCCGAGTTCCGCGGCGGGCCCCGGCGGGCGGGCGGGCAGGCAGCGGCTCGCCGTGGCCGGGCAGGCCCGCACAGGTGGAACGGCTCCGCCCCAGAGCAGAGCCCGACGCAGCTGAGGCGAGGAGCGGCATCCCGGAATCCCGGGACCCGGAGAGCCCCGAGGAGCAGCTCCCGCCCTGCCCAGGGAGCCCCGGCGCAGCGCCATGCCATGGACTACAGTTCCCAAGGCGCATTGGGGCAGCCGGAGGCCCGTTAGGCCTACCATTCCCAGCACGTTCCGGGGGGCACGACCGGGGGGGCGTGGGCGTGGTGCCGCGCAGTGCATGCTGGGAACTGTAGTTGTCCCCGGGGGTGGTGCCGTGCCGGAGCCGCCATGCCGGAGGGAACGGGAGCGCTGCGGGAGGTGCTGCCCAAGCAAGGTACCGGCGGCAAGCACTGCCCGGCCCTACCCGCCCAGCCCGCCACTCGCTCACGGCCCTTTTCTCCCTTTACAGGACAGCTGTCGGTGGAGGACACGGTCTCCATGGTGATGTGCAAGCCCAAGATCCTGCCCCTCAAGTCGGTGTCGCTGGAGAAGCTGGAGAAGCTGCAGAGGGCGGCGCTGGAGGCGGCCCAGCAGCCCGAGGGGGCCCCGCCGCCGTCCGCGGGGGCTGCGCCGCCCCGGCAGTAGCGCGGGGAGGGTCGTGCCCGGCCGCAGCCGCAGGCGGAGGTACCGCTGTGTAACGGGGCTGCGCATTAAAGTGTGGCCTGAACGGAGGCGGTGGTGCCGGGCTGGGCGGGGAGGCCGCGCGTCGGGCGCTGTTGGTGTAGAAGTTGGGCTGGTCGCTGCTCAGGCCATGTTCTAAACGCGTCTTTAGAGGTACCAGAACCCCCTCGGAAAGCGGGAGGAGGCCAGTTCCACAACCCCCTGCGCCAAGCCGGCCTTACCAGACCCGCTCGAGCACTGAAGCGCTTGGCTCCTAGAGCACAGCGTATTCCCGGCCCTGGAATGGCTATTCCCAGCATTTCAGAACACCTGAAATCTTGACATTAAACTGAAAAACAAAGGAGAGGCTTTACCGTGTTCCTGTAAGCGAGTCTTCCTTAGATCCGTCTCGTTCTTGAGCAAGGGCTTGGCGAAGCTCTGCTGCAAAGACATATTCAGGGTATCTGCAACAGCCTGGACGCTCCTACGCAAGTCAGTTGTGTTTTCCAAAACAGATCTGGTAAATACTTACTTACCATGAGCTTAATTATTCTGTGCTCTCCTCCTGCTTGCAATACCAAAGGCCAGCATTAGATGTACTGCTTAATTTATTCTGTTTAAAATTTAAAAAAAGGAGGCAGAAACAAGAGCTTCACAAAAAATATTTTTAATATGTTTTACCAGAACTTTTCACTTTTCCAGTTACATAGAAAAAAAGACAAGTTTGGTACATGGGGGATGAAACCAACCAGTGTTCTCCCCTGAAACAGATGAATTAATCTTGTGACCCAATTGCATTTTCTTGGGCTCTTTAAAACAAAGAAACTGCTATTTTTTTTTAACTCCCAAAGCACAGTATTTCTTTAGCAGCAATGGAAATGGGATCACAGCAGCTTAACTTGACCCTTCTATAATAAAGCTTTGTATAAACCAGTGATTTTATGATGACAGCACTGTCCTGGAAAGAGCGAGCGGCAGTCAGACATCGATGCACACGTGGAATGATTAGGTCATAAACATGGCACATACAGAGATAGCTTATTTCAAGGCACCACCACAGCAGAGTGGCCAGTTGTTCTACTATATGCCCAAAGAAAGAACACTTCTTCCTGAAATTTACAAAACTATNATGTACAAAAATAATAAAAAAAAAAAAAAAAAAAAAACAATTTGTACCCAAAACATGTGCTCTTAAAAAAATACAAACTGTGCTAAGCAACTCTTAAATTTGGTATGTCCTAGATGTGTATACATATATACATACACACACCAGAGGAGCATGCGTTTGTATATATCGATAGCGAGCTATGTTCCCTTTCAACTTGTAAGGCTTCAGGAGGCAGCTCTCACATTCAGTAGCTTTCTAGCTTCAGACGACCTCCATCTCCTTCACTCACAAAACGCTTCCTGCCCCTGGAAGAAAGTAGAAAGTATCTTTTCAGTAATTTAGAGTAGCATTGCTTGTTTTTTCTTGCTGAGAGGAATCTTCTCTTGGGTCTTGGAAGTCAAATATAAAGTGAGTTCTGCAGGGTTAGCAGTGATCACAATGTCAGCTCAGCTGCGTAAAAATGCTAGTTGGGAAACCTAAGGATAGTGGTTTTCTACTTAAAACTGAAGTACACAAACCAAAAATGCCTCTCAACATATAACTGGTAACCAAAGTATAATCAAGCTTTTGATGCAGTGATGACTCTCAACCCTCCCACACATCCAAACCTGCAAAGCATTTGATACCAACACACACACAGTTTTAAGTGTAAAGTCCACGAATGGAGGCTGTTCTTGATAAAGATGCTAACATTCCAAGATCCAAATTTATCACAAGCTGTCAAGATGGTTTAAGAACTCTAACAAAAACACTCCAAATAGAAGGGACCTGTCAAATAAATAGTATTTCCAATGCATAAAACAGTGAATAATAGTTTTAACATCCTATTTAAAAATTTACATATATTCCTCAGAGGAAATGAAACTTATTAACAGTTTTGTGTCCAGTAAGGAGGTAACAGCATACTGATTACGTACAGTTCACATAGCATTATTTATGCTACGAGTAACCAAGCCACAACAAACCAAAAGCATTATACGAATCACAGGACAGATATGAGGAATGGGGTGTGCAGAATTTATCCCATATTAGTCTCCTGTTCCTTTTTATATAAATATTAGGACTGGTTGTCTCATCTTAGAACTCTACTCACGCTGTTTGGTAAGTTTAAACCATTTTTAAAGGATTTTTTTTCATTTCCCTAGTATAGCTGACAGTTTTCCACTGTCACCTACACAGACCATTGTGACACCTGGATCTTCCAGCTTGGTGCTGCACTGATTCCTACCAAGCAAATCGGGAAACCAGAGGAGAGGCAGCCTTTATCCTCTGGAGAGCACTGAGGGGTGCTGCCTGGGATTCACAGGAGGCTCAAGTATTTATCTCAGCCTCAACAGGCTCCACATCAGTGCAGCTTCTTAATACATGTTTTACCAGTCCAACTGTTTGTCCACCCTCCAGTTTCCACTTCCAATCAGTAACACTTTGGTCCTAAGATGCTGCTCTCTGTAACCCATGATAGGAATGAAGAGCAGGGACTTTGCCTATCTACAATGAAACAAGTACCTTGAAGGGCAGAGGTCTCTCAGTGGTTTGGAGATGATTCCAGCCTGAAAGCATTCCTCAACAAAGCGCTCGAGCACAGAATAGGAGTGTGGCACATCCAGGTTAATGTCTGGGATTTCACAGTAAATGCGTTCATAGCCCTGCAGTGTAAGGGTTCAAATAATCATCAGGTTATTCTATGATTTCATTACAGTGTTTTTAAATACTCTTCTGCATTCCAGAGGACTTCTTTTAATATGGTTTCACAAACCTAAAGCATTGCAGCTACAAGTTAGTAGAGAAATAAGGTATATAATATCAGCCCATACCATGGCAGTATACAAGTATCTATATAAAAACACAACCTGAACTTTTAATTTCTTTAGAAGTCAGAAATCCAGACAGTATGAAATCTGTATGTTAGCCTGCCTGTTCCTACATGGGATGAAAATTAGTAAGTCTTCCATGTAAGTGAAGAAAATGTGGTCACAAATGACCACCACAAGTTTATGCAGCAGGGGAGAGACTGGGGACAACCAGAGATGACTATCACTTCCCACCAGCAACACAGCTGGGCCAATTTTTATATAAGTGTTCATGTGATCCCCAGTCTGCCCTGGGACAGAACTGCTGTCCCATACTCATCCCGAGAAATAAAGTCACAGATGATTCCAACTATGCAAAATACTGATTTCTATACTGCTCTACTTGACATTTGTAATTAGTAGGCCTTTATTGTACTACTTCACTTACAAAGAACTACCAAAAAAAGAAGACAAATTTAAAAGATGAAGCAATATTGAAGCATTTTAGATGGTTACTTTTAACCATTTAAATAAAGGCAGCTGGAAATTTTGGAAGACCTTATGCAAAGTTCTCTAAATGTCATACTTACTCTTTTCATTTGGTCCACAGTAATGACAGAAGACTTCCACAGAGTTTTCAACAAATCCAGTATCATTTTAAAGGTCTTTTCTCCAGTTGACTCCAAAACCAGTACAATGGCCTAAAACAAATCATGCAAGCGTTTTGACTAAAATGAAAACTCTGCTTCAGGTACAAGGTGTGTGACTATATGAAGTACAAAAAGGAGTGAATGTGTTATTTTCTGAATTTTCTGGGGAAAAAAAGCCCATTTGCTACATGCACTCACAATTTCAGTTTAATATTATTATTATTATTAGAAAAGAAAAACTGATGAAAAGTTCTTTGGATAAGATAAAAGGTATGAAAATCCAGAAAAGACAAGACAGAGTGAAAGGCATTGCCTTTCTGTCTCTGGTTTCAGCACTATGGCTATATCCACATGGCTGCTGCAGTACAGATGGCAATTAATTAATTTTGTGAAATTAATTTTGGATCCATGGGGTTTTAATTTTGTATCCATGGGGGTTTCTTATCTATGATTTTAGAAGGACCCAGATGCTTAAAATCTACAATACTGCACAACCCTCATCAACTGAAATGATTCTGTAGTTCTACTGTGAAGGAATTTTCTATAACAAGTCAATTTACTGAAAATCAAAGGTTGTAGATTTTGGGTGTTCAGCTTTATTGGTAAACAACCATTTCCCAATTTGGCAGATAAAAGAGTACAAATGGGAACAGTCTCCCATATAGGCTGGGTCTGAAATATGTAAGCTTTTACGAATGTGCTGGGTCAAACAATCCCACCCTGAAAAAGGAAGCTCTATAAACTTAACAAAACCAGGTAACACCCATCAGAACACCCAGATATCTGAAACTAGGAGGAAATAAACACCAAAACAAAGCATGGGAGGGTTTTCTTGTTGCTATTTCTCAGCAGAAAATAAAAGGAGATCTTATTTTCAGGAATTTATAATAATCTGAATTCAACTATTTAACCCCCCAAAATTACTTCTGGATCTTCCCAGAGTCAGCTTACTTGTTGCACAAGGCACACACAAATGAGCACACAAACCATTAACTTTACATGAAACAATTTAGTTATTCAAATAACAGAACAAGCAACCTAAGCTTCAGATGCCAGTTATGTTATTTGCATGCCCACATCAAAATGCTAACAATTATTAAAGGGACTCTGTTTTCTCCTTACTTCATATACAAGTTCATGGTGAAAATGGGGTACTTCCAGTTCCTGAAGGCAGCGTTCTGCTTCCAATACATCTCCAGAAAGCAAATACTCTTTCAGCAACATATCAATCTATTAAATTTTAAAACAAAAACCCAAGAGTAATTAGATACAAAATTTAAAAGCTGTCAATTATTTCGATAATCCACTGTCAACCTAGCACCAAGTTAGTTCCTGAAACTTGCTGCCAATACTTTTAAAAATGTAATTAAATTCAGGCATTAATTAAATGGAGACGTTATCAGTAACCTGAAACACAGTGTAAGCCGAATACCTATCCACAGTGTTGATAGAGAAGCACCAAAATCATTGTTTTATAAGCTGTGTCACCATAAAAGGTGTATATGGGTGTCATTAAGTTTATCCTCTCCCTTGAATGCCTCCTCCTATCACATTATACTCCCAACCTAGAAATTGTAACATGACCTTTTCCTTTAGACCTGCTTACTTTATAGCATGAATCTCTAAACACTCCTGTTTCTTCCTCTTTTTTCAGTTAGTACTATGCTTTTGATCAGCAATGCCAAAAAATAATAGTTTATCTAGTTTAGCCAGTTTCATCTTGGCTCTTTTAATTACTTCATCACTTTATACTGTGAGGTCTTAAAAAGTTGAATGCTTACAAGTTTTGCTTAAAGCAAAAATAAACATATACTTGCAATGCAGAATGTTGTACTAGCATGCTCCCACCAGTGACAAATACCACAAAATCAACGAAATCATCTTCATCAGTTCTGCTACTTCGTCTAAATCAATTATATAAAAAAGTCCAAACAACAAAACAAAACCAACACTCATGACATAAGACATCATTTTAGTACAGGATACGTGTCTCTCTTCCCTCTACCCCAAAGAAAGGAAGCTTAGAGCCAGCTGGGAGTTTTGTCATTACCTCTTTGACCAGGTGTTTCACAGACTGCTGGCCCCCTCCTGCCCCCCACACGCTGTCGATGCGCTTTCCTCCCTTGCTCATGCTCAGCAGCACCGTCGCTCGGTCCAGCGCAGCTCTAAAGGCAAAGTCAGTGCTTAAAACCTGATTACAGAACTTCATTAAACGCATCTGCAACTTCCCCCATGGCCACTTCTCAGACAAAGCTACCAGATCTTTAGGAAGAGGTCAGATTTATCAACTCCACAGGGACCATATGGATGGTAAAAACAGCAAATAAGCTCCCCATGTTGTCCTTCTGTCACCCTTGCACTCCTGCTCATACCAAGGACAGGTTACAATCCTGTGATGGCAGTAGATTAAATCACCAATGCAGAACCTGAAACATCCTCGCAAAAAACAGCTGAATATTTTCTTATGCAGAAATGGATTGTATCCAGACTCCTCCAAGAATGCAGCTTGGCAAGTGGATCTCAAACTAAAAAGGCCTGAGTTGCTGCCACACTCAAGAACAGTTTTCTACTAAAATACTATTTTCCATTTGGGTCTGAAGAATTATGAAACCTTTAGAATTTAAACCAAAGAAAACACTTCTGAAGGTAAATATGTAGTTGAAAAAACAGCACAAGCTAGAGGTGCTTGCCAGTTTATTGAAAAAAGAATTTAAAAGGGAAGTAAGGTGAAAAAAAAGAAGTTGGGTATACAGTATGTACCATCCGTGTAAAGGCGGAACAGTTCTCCCAGTCCTCATGCTGGGGGCAAGCCAGTAACAATAATTCTATTCACCAAGATTTAATGAGCAGGAAAGACTGGCCAAGAAATAACAAAGGCAGCAAAGCATCCCAGATGTGCAGAATGCAGGCTACAATCCTTCAAATCACAGGACACATTTATATAAGTGACAGACAATTTTCTCAATTTGAGCCCCCAGGGTAGGCAGCCAAGAACTGCTCTTCCTTCTGAAAGTGCCCAACTATAATCATTGCAAATGCACCTTCTGGAACAAACAGGAGTTCAGCACTTCCATATTAAGCCTGAAACATACACTTATGGGGGTAAGAAAAATAAAACATGACTCATTATTAAAACATCCCTCTTTGTCAGAGATTGCTCCCTCAAACTTCTCACACTGACATGGAAAACAATTGTACTTCTTGACAAACAGAGCATTACAGAGAAAGTCTCGGAAATCACTGCACAAGCTTCAAACCTTTCTAAGGCAAAACAGTTAATCCCTTGTGTATTTCACAACATATTTACAGCAGCTGTCCTGATGCTATATTTACCCATTAATCACATTAAAGCTTTTTCTAAGACAAAACCTTCTATAACCACTTCTTCTTTCAGCTCATTTTTCACCCTCAAACATAAGCTAGACAACAAACCTGACAAACTGAACTCAAATGTAATACATTTTTCAGAACTCAGTATTTCTCCTCTGACTTGAGTAATTCTGGATTTTATTGGTTTTTGTGCAGATTTTTTGTTTTGGTTTTTTTTTCATTTCAAATTTAAAAAAAAAAAAAAAAAGGAAGAAGAACTGCATGATTTTTTTCTGAAGCTGTAAATTCCTGATCATCATCTTTGACACTGGAATAGAAAACTATCTCTATAAAGCAAGGAAATTACCGAGCTTGGACACAATCCACAGTGCCTTTGTAGCCATCTATGTAGGTACTGCTTAGGATCCCATCTCCAACAGCTCTAGCAATGAACTGGCCCACCAACTGCAACAAAACAGAAGCTTTTTTAATTAAATGCTGAATTTCAAAGAAGTTCTAGGTAGGCAATTGTAATGTGCCTGGTTTTCTGATTTTATTTAAATGAGCTGTTTCAAAGTGAAAACACAGCCTGGGTAATTGGGAGAGGATTACAGACAGTAAGAAAATCAACAGATATTTTTCAAAACACAGAGTCTATTTCAGTTTATTTGATCTATTTTAGCCACAAAAAAGCTTTTGACTACTGTCATAAAGATTTACAAATATACCTGTGGTGCCCTGGGAGAATCCAACACCAATTCAGGTAGTTCTTTGAGCAGTCTATCAAAGGATTTTTCCACATCAGTTTTGCTTACTACTGTCCCACAAAGGTCGGAGATAAGCTTAGATGTCATTTCCCTGTGACTAGCCTTCCCCTCTAATGCCAAGGAAACAGCCAGCACTGGCACACTGTATTTCATTTCACCAAGGTTTAAATTCTTCAGCATCTCCTAGATAAGATTTGAAAAACAAAACAATGAGATTTCATAATTTTTGTTATTTAAATATATAAATAGACCTCAAATAAATATTTATGTGCTTATACAATTACATACATGCTTCTGCTCATGTAATTAATATAACTGCTTGTGTATTCTCATAGTACATTTCTTGCCAACTTCTCTATAAACTCATTCATAGCTGGCAATTGCATTACCCTGTATGCTACAGCTTTGACCCCCAAAACAAAGAAATAAAAAGGCATATAACATACCGAAACTTCGTTAGTATCTCCATGTTCAAAATACTCCTGGATGATTGGTGTTAAAGTTTTTTCAAATGCTCTTTCATCGAGAGGCAAAACTACTGTTTCATAGACACAGTTCTCCTGTTTTAAAAGACAGCAAAAGCAGATACCCTTACTATCTTTTCGTGCACCTTATGCAGCACTAATAGTATCAAAATAGTGGTTTTTTAATCCTTAATGCTTTGTTCTTGG
This sequence comes from Buphagus erythrorhynchus, assembly GCA_013400855.1. NCBI lineage: Eukaryota > Metazoa > Chordata > Aves > Passeriformes > Sturnidae > Buphagus > Buphagus erythrorhynchus. Next base: position 11,214 of record VZTT01018631.1, on the reverse strand, counting down.
TAGTCAATATTCTGCCAAAAAACATTAGACTCTGTCTTTACTATTAAAGTGCAGACAATGCTGGCTAATTGTTATACTTCTTCATATTTTAAATTTACTGTTAGCTGAATTCAACTGAAAGGCTGAATTTACTGTTAAACAACAGTAAACACACCGAACTCTGTTCCTAGGATTCAACTGACACCACAGGAGCAGAGGTGAAGTGTCTCCATACTGAAGGGAGAGCGACAGAAGCTCCTGCCCCAGCCCAGCAGAGCTGGCTGTACCACAGCAGCTTCCCCTGCAAGTGGCACTCCTGTCCCTGGCAGGAACCCTGCCTTGTTCCCTCTTCCCTGGTGACTGTGTGATCAGACAGGTGGTGCCATGCACAAATCACAGAAAAGGCATTTTCAGAATATTTGTGAGCAAAGGCATTCCCTGAGGGAAAAAAGAGGCATATAGCAAGTGCCTCATCTATCACCTGTCCTGTAGAGTTCCAGCAGCACCAGATCTCCCTGCTCTAATTTAGTTCCCTACTCTGCACCTACAGAAGCAACATTCAGAGCAATACTTCAGAGCTGAAAAAAAATATCCAAAGACATTTTTCAACCAATGTTCAATGGAAATAAACTTTTCATGATCAAGAAGTATAATAGAAAGCAAAAAACCTATCATTCCATCACCATTTGGTTTGTGTAACCAAAGTTACACAGAATGTTCATTCTTTATTAAACTTTGTTCTATGCACTTGTCAGCTCCATTTTTAATGCCTATTTCTGTTAATGTAAAGTGTCAAATTTTAGGGAAAATTGATCCTGGAAGAAGGTTTTGATATTCTCACATACCATTCTTTCAGCAGCTACAGCAAACAGCCTCTACTCAAAGAACACCACCATTGTTCTGCTTATGTCATACAGAATGTATTTATGGTAAGTCTTGCAATTGTATTGATCTCAGAGACTTTAGCAATCTGTGTTTGTAATCACTATTTCCCTTTCAATTGTAGAAAGCCCCTCTGCCCAATAAGCTTTGCTTTCCTTCCCCTTCCCCCAGTAACATGTCTGTAAGATACAATCTTCCATAACATATTCTAAATAAATGTATGTCAACAAAATATCCAAGCTGTCAACTTCGTGAAGTGTTTATACCAAGCAGACAAGACATTGGGTAGGCTGGGAATACAGGGAAAAGAAAAATCTATAAAGGATACTGTCCCCACTAAACTCCCAACTTGAGCAAGTCTGTGTTGCATTTTTAACAGTGTGTGCAACATGGAGCAGCACTGCAACATCCACCTCCATGGGAACCAGCACTGGAGAACACCGGAACCAGGGAAAGGGATGCTACTTACTCAGGCACAGAAAGAGGGCTTGGGGATAAGATTTGTGAGTATTACATTGTGACTTCTACATTAGCTGACTTTTAATAGCCAATAATCTATTCTTGAGCATAAAAATGAGCATTCAGTGTAGCCAGGCTGACATTCATGTTAATTCACTGAAATCAATAAATGGAAATATAAACCAACACTGCAAAGAAACTATTTGCATACCTGGTCATCATCATAATTAGGATCCTTAATATCTACTTCTTCCACGTCATACACTTGACCTGGTGTTCCCCAAACTCCTTTACCACCTGCTCCACCTGGCAAAATATGGGAGAGTAAGTAAGAACCACCAGATTTCAACACAACATTCACTTAAAAGTGATCTATCACTGCTTGTGCCCATCTCCTGACTAACAATACATGCTGAAGAGGGTGTGTTTGTCTGACAAGTTCCCATTTCCTCAGCTACTTTTCATCACTTTCCAATAAGACAGTAGAAGTAGTATGGACTGCACAAGAATTACTGAAGATTGAAACTGTACTTTTGAATACAGCCATGATTTAAATTTGCATGAGTAACAGTCCCATGAACCACCAACAGTTCAGATTTGTGTATCAAGCCTGTTAAGGAAATGTACTTCCCTCAAAGACAGATGCTGATTGATCAGACAGAAATGTTACATTTACTGCCACCTGTTATTGCCATCCACTAAATATCATAAAGGGCTAAATGGCTGCACACAAACTGTGGTTTATGAAAATGATTCCTAGCAGAAAAAAAAATGCTTTGAACAAATCTTTATCTTTCTCATTCTACTCTCTTCACTAAGCTACACCAACCTTTCTTGGGTAGACCTCTTCCCTTTCCAGACCGGGATCGCCTGTCCAGGAGTTTCCCCTTTGGGCTCGTTGGTACAACTCCAATCTTCAGTGTCTCTCCATTCTCACTAACAGAGTCTCCTCTCCCAGAATCTCTAGAAGAGTTTTTCCTCAACCGTCTCTTTGCTTTAGCATTTATTTTGGCTTCAGTAATTGAAGTTGCAGGAATCCAATTTCCATTGATTTCAGTTTTTCGTTCCTCAGACCCACCATTTTCTTCATCACCAGAAAATGGAGCATCATTTAGATTCTCAAGTTCTTAAAAAGAAGACAGAAAAAAAATCTTTTTGTTTTAAACAGTTTTATGTTAGAATACCAAAACACACTGCATTTAGAAAGGATTACTACATCATATAGAATTCTTGTTTTCAACAGTGTTAAGGCAAACATTGTTTTTAAGGTAGGTCTACATATTGCAGTAATAAGGAGTTCCTTATTCCTCTGCACAAAATATCCACAATCTAAACAGAGCAGATGTCAAGAGTTGGAAAGCAAATTAATAAAACCATACATAAATACCTAAACCACAGAAAACCCCACCCTTCTTAAACAAAAACTATCTGAACTCGTAAGTGCATTAGATCTAAGTGCCTCATTCTCACTCCACCCACTCTTCTCTTGATTTAGAAACAAATGAAACTGCCAATACAGTAAATTCTGTAGGAACTCACCAATGTTACAAAACTCGTCACCAAAGTGAAATTAACTCCCTAAATCACCAACCAACATTCCCCTTATTCAATTCAAGGAATTTCAAACACATCTCACTATCAAGAAAAGCAACAATTTTGACACAGAAGAATATGAAAACATCACTACTTTTATTTTACATTTTTAGGGTTATGGAGGGAAAAATGCTGTTCAATAAATACAAAGCCTGAAGAGCTTGGTAATGAAGACTCCTACAATACACAGTCCTTTGAGTCCTTTGGATCTCTCTTCTCTATGGATTGTCCCTCACTGTAGCTTCTGTCAAGACTGTTTCTAAACACAACACAATCAAATATAATAGGTTTCTTTTGTACCCAACAAAAAACTCACTACTCAAGGATCTGTAAATACCTCAGAGCACTGAGAAGCACAATAACTTCACTCTCTGTGGAAGCTAATGTTTAGGTCTAAAGTCTTATTTCACAAAGTTAAGTTGTCCCCCACTCGTGCTGTGTGGTTCAGCAGAATGTCTTATTTAGAGAATTATAAACAAAAGCTTTCACAAAAAATTCTTCCCCTTCTTAATTAAGCAAGGTACAAAAAAAAAAAAAAATAAGAAGAAAAAAAGAAAAAGCACCTGAGAACCTATTTACTTTCCAGTGAGTACCCTGGGAGTCCTTGCAAATTACAAGACACACACAGACAGAGAACAGCCTCTGCTCTCTGTTCCACAGTTTTCCGTTTCTTCAGAACTGAGCAGAGTCCTAAAGACACAACCCACGGCCTCAACACTAGCAGGGCAATAAGAGGGCACTCAGAAGAAGCTGCTCTGCTTTTCCAATGCTTTATAGAAAACCTCACTGCCATAAACCCAGAATATGAAGAGTATTCAAAATTTACATTTGAATTTAGCTAATATATCAATTCACCCTTCCAATACCTTCTCATCAGCAACATGTATTTGGCAATATTTCTCAGAATTATGTTTTTTTCACTTCAAAACAAGCTCATGAAAAATTGTTTTTAAAGCCAAGTGGACTAATAATATATTGCCAATCTCCAAATATTTAGCCATATCAAAGAGTATATTAAACTGAGCAAACTTTGATGGAACTGCCTCCTTTGTGATCAAAGAAATACCATCTATGTACTGGTGTTCACAGATGTGAATGCTACAGCTGAGTAATAATGCCACCATTCCAGGCTAAGCTTCATCTTTCCACTCATTACTCCCACAAAAGCATTCCTTTTACGCTTGCAGCAAGCTAAAAAAGAAAAGCATGCATCACATCCAGGAAAAGATTTCTCACAAGCAGCTTTCTCTGTTTGTCTAACATTTTAATAAAACAATGAGAGATTTGCATAAAGCTAACAGAGGGGGAAAAAAGAGCAAACCCAAACAGGCTTCCTTCCTCTCATTCCCCAGGAGACTCCATCACCAACAACCAGCTCCTCTCAGTCAAATGCATTCAAATTCTTCTTCATGCTCAGTCTCCCATGAATTTCTCCAGTTTACACCTGGCTGTCCAGAAACTCCACTCTTCAATGACCACTTACTTCTTTCTCAGTTTCCAGAGAAAATGGCCAGCAATTAACACAAGTCAGTCCTAACTCTGACAGTTTTAAGGGAAGCCACAGGGGAGGCTACAGTCCAACCTCTCTACACAAGCCTGATCTCAGGTTCAAGATTAAAGGAAATCCTCCACAGGAAACATCTAACCCATAAGAATGAATATTTCTCACTGCACTATTACACAGTTTTTTATACAACACTATCACTTCCAGCTGCAGCCTCTTTCTCCATAATACGGTAACCAAATGGCCCTCCACTGTAAATTACCTAGTTAGGCTTGAAAAAACAGTCTGAATACATATATTGCTTTCCAAAAGCTTAAAATAAAATAATAAGAACCTATAAAATGGTGCAGATCTTCCTTCCAGCTTCTCATTTTCACATCATATAACATATACATATATAGGCAGTCTTGTAACAGTCTTCAATCAACTTTAATACTTTGCTTACTATATATTAAGAAGTTATCCAAATTTCTCTCATTACTCTGCCATTAAGCCTAGCAGGCTCACTTAAAATCTGTGCCTTTATGGGCTATCTTCATTAACAAAGCCTTCTACCAATTTGAACTTGTCCAAACTCTGTCAACCCAGCTCTTCTGCAGCTTTCCACCTATTATCCAAATATAATTCAAAAATGTTGAGAACCAAGGTGTCTTCTGCATTTATCTAATTCTGCATAAATACCAGAAATCATATGGAGTATATTGCCACCTTAACTGCATTACCTGCCATCTTAACACATATACATGTTATTCTGAAAAACATTTAAAACCTCTTTGACATGACAAGTCAGTGCAGACCATCATAACCTTTGGAAGATATAGAAAACAACATGAATCTGTGTTACCCTGACTAAGCACCATAAAATAAATGTGTGATATGGACAAAACAGTCCATTTCATGGCAGTCTAACATGTACTTCCTAAATTTTTCCCATGCCAACCCACTTCCAGTCAAGCCCTTCAACATTAGTTTCCCCTAATTTTAAGGTAAATTGTTGTATAAAAGCAGAATTTGTACCTCTTAAATACACCTACACATTTTAAGTTTGTTGTTTTCTTCACACCAGCACTACTTGAACTCAGGTGGATAAGGAGACAAGTGCAACTACTATCCAGTAACTTACAAAAATGCTAACTTTATTGTTTTAATAAATTTTAAATAAACATAATAAAGCAGGATTCTATGATATAGAATTGAAAGAACTATTCTGTAAGTTTTTGATTTTTTTTTAACCAGTGTTGTTAAAAAATGATCAGGTGATGCATTTTTTTCTACACTTCTTGACTGCTAAATTTTAAGAAAAAAATTTAAGACATTTTAATAAAAATTTAAGAAAAAAAAAAACAAAACAACTGAATATATTACTTACCTGCTGGTGTAATATAAATGTGTTGCTTTTCTATTTCCATAGCTGCTTAACAGAGTTGACTGTGAAACGTAAAGTCTTAATATTTTCCCTGCAAGGCCTAAACAGAAACAGAAAAGCTTAGAGAACAAAAAACACTAGACCAAAGCAAAATGCAAAGGCTTCCCTCACAAAATATAAAAATGGTGGGGGGGCTTAAGCTGTAATTAACTGTTAGTAACAGCTGAAAAGCTCCTGGGAAAGTAGATGGTGTAGCTAGAGAGGAGCACCACCCTCCAATGCATCTAAGCCTGAATGCCTTAGCAGCTGTCACTTCTGTTGCTTATAAAGGGGACAAAAGCCGTTATTTTAAGGCTAAAAGCCCCATGTACACAGCTTTTTTTAGCTGATAAAAGCCACTTCTATCAACCTAGACTGTCCTGTTTTGCCAACTGGTTATCTGTATGAGTGTACAGTATAAATGTTATAACTGCATCCACAAGAGAAACGTTCTTCGTGTGAATGATGCTGATAAAATGGTACCAATTTATCAAGTTCAGCCCAGCCTTTAGAAAACAAGCTAATTTTTGATCCTCCCCTCAAGGACATAGTCTTTGTTTTATTGTATATGTACATACAGCTATCAAGCTTTCACATCTGTGCTTCTGCACCCTTCAAACACTCCTTGCAACCACCAATCTACAAGGGATAAAGTTCTCCTCATTTTAACACTTCTCCTTTTCTGCTCCTCTTTCTCCCCCTTCCTAGTAGCTGCTATTCTCCAAACCACCCCATGTCACTGTGAACAGGATGGCATCATCCATCTTTCCTTTATGTACACAAAAAATTAAGTAGTCCCAGAATTCCCTTGTACACATTTTCACCTGCAAGATTTTCACAAATCCCTCCATAGGCCTGGGAACATTACTGGTATTTGTGTCTGTCCTATAAGAATTCAGTAGTCCTTTTTTTCCCCCATCTCATCCTTTGCTGTCCTGAAAACTGTTCACCGTTGAGTGGCAAGATTGTGACATCAAACAACTGCATTCCCTTCCCCTTTTCTTCTCTTCCCTGGTTTTCCCCTTTCATGCCCACTTGCCTGCCACAGACTCATTAACGGCAAATGATTCATCACAGACCGTTGGCAATAAAGAAACTCTGGTTTGGGGCACAGCTGTCATGGTCTTGTATTTCCTAATGCCAAACCAAACAGTTCCCAGCCTTGTGCAATGAGAGTCTTCCCTGCCTCACACGTTTTTTTAAATAAATACTTTTAGTGAGTTACCTCAAGCAATCATTCAGGAGTTCTCAAGTGTTCCCAGTCACTGCTAGTTGAGATACTTTTCCGTGTGGGTCTCAGTTTAATCTGCTCAAACTACCTTGTAAGAACAGTTCTATCCTTCCTAGTGGAATATTCCATCAGTTGTCCACCTCTTGAGGAAAGACAAAAAAGGACAAAACCTGTGTTAAATAATAATCACAGCTTTCATCATTTGTAATCAAGTTCTAAATTTCAAGTGGAGAAATGATCTTCCTGTACAGAACCCTAGTTGAAATCCTCCACCTTGCAGGTGGCAACATCATCAATAACAACCCAACTTCCAAGTGATGCCATTCTGAGATTCAGCACCTTACTCTGTTTATAACAAGGATGATGGAATATCCAAACCTTACAAGTCCTGTTGTCATACAAGTCCTGATCAGAAGATAGGGGACACACTCTCAGTTTAGCAATGCACCTTCTCACTAACTCAAACCAGCAGACTGCTGGAGTTTCAGGATGCTGGCATTTACCACTGTATCCAAAACCCATCATTTTCTGATTTGCAGACTTACATCACACAGCACTACCGATAAGACTACAGAACACGATTTGGAAAACTGCCTTAAAAACATCAGAATCCATGTTGGAAGAGATAACACAGGAACAAAATGGACAGAAGCCACTTTAGGCAAAACATAAACGCCATGGAAATTTTTAAGACGAATCAGTGATATGAACAGTACTTTTAAAGTAGTCCATAAGCCAATGCTATTTTTCTAAGTCATTGAAATCCACCTACAAAACATGCCCGGTGCTCTGCACCCACTACCATTTCTTGCACTTCATCTAAACAGACAATTCTACCTCAGCAGGCACATTAACCTTTAGAAAATACACACGCAGCAGGACAAAGCTTCCAAAAGTTATCAAGGGTGCAAAGCATCCCTGAGTAACTTCCACATAGCATACGCTTATTTTCCCTTCTCCCTAACTTCAGGCAAACACCCCCCATCACCGAAGCTTTGGAGACGTGCCAACACCAGCCGCTGTTCTGCAGCCGCACACACAAAAGCCACGGTAAGATTCGGTACTCCTACCAAAGCCGTGCCGCCGGCCGGGACCAACGGCGGCGCAGCGCCGGCGATGAGGAGCGGGCGGGCCTGACGGCTCAGGCCGCCGGACCGAGGGCTGCAGGCCGCTGGGAGCGGGGCCGAGGGCTCAGGCCGCCGGGGCCGGGCTGGCGCACAGGCAGGGCCTGGCAGTG
>VZTT01018628.1:48962-101821 GCA_013400855.1 Buphagus erythrorhynchus | reverse complement strand
TTGATCTCTGCGTGCTCCGTAGTTCTTATTTGTATTCGTGTTAAAAGATCAACACCAGAAATGTGGTGCACTTGACAGGTTCAGAGCAACTTGGAATGAGAAAGAAGGGCCTCACGCGAGTTAATGATGGAGCCATGCAAAGGCATCGTAATAGCTGTTGCCAATAGCAGTGTCTGTTCCTGCATAAACCATTGTGATCTTTCATTTTCATGAGCAGATTTGCTTTTTCTGCAGCTCATTACTTAAAAATAAATTAACACAACCACAGAAAAACCTATGAAGGGCCAAATTAAAGCAAGGATTCTCTTTGCTTGTGGAATTAGAGCTGCTCTCACCAAATAGGAACTGGGCTCAGGAAGTCAAAATTCCTTTTAAAACATGCAGTACTGTGTAATGGATATTTGTGTCTAAAGCCTTACTGTGACAATGTGCTGTACCTTCCTTCAGTGTAAACCTTCATTGTAGGACCAAGCTAACACCATTTATTAATGCCTTTTTTTCCATTTCTCCAACAAAGCTAGTGGAAGAAAGTGCATGATGTCAGTGTGCTTGGAAGTAATGTTGCTTTGCTTGTTCTACCATGTATTAGGGGAGAATTTCGACCGCCAAGCCAGCATTCGGCGGTCTCTAATTTACACAGACACGGTGGTAAGACGGCCGAAGAAAGTCAAAAGGAGAAAGACTATTACAGGAATCCCTGACAACATACAAAAGGAGCTAGGTATGGCTCATCAGAACTGTATTACATCCACTGTTCATTGTCACTGCTTATCATTACTAGACTAATAACATTACCAGTGCTCATGAAACCAAATACAGTCTGATAGCCTATTTCAGTTCCAAATATGCGTGTGCCTCCTTGCCACCTCTTGCATTGGGAAGTTGGGACCTTTAATCTGTTGACTTCCATCTGTTAAAGGGAACAGGGTGTTTGGAAAATGGTGTACTGGTACAATGAAAATCTGCAGGGATGTAAGGTTTCTGGACTTCAATGCTTTCCTTCAGATTTGGTCATCTTCTCCAGGATGTTCACCAAAGCAAAACTGAAGTGGGCAGACGTATTGGCTTGTGAGCAATTACTTAGTGGAGTAAATCAATTCATGGATGTCTTCCTGAATCTGCCAAGGATTGCATCAAGAGTGAAAAACCTATTTTCCAGTTCAGTTTTGGCAACCCCTTAAGTATCGGTGTTATTTGATGGGCAGTAACTTACCTGGGTTTATTAGCTATTCCATATATTCTAAAGGAAACTTACCTATTCAGTCACATTTACACTACCTCGGGCAGTCCTCCTTCACTCTTTGTAGTTGATATGAATTTGAAACTGATGAAGCGATCTGAATTTTGGCAGACCTTTCAGACACTTTTTGCAGAATTCTTTGATTTAAATTATGTTATTTTAGTTTATTTTTAAAAATATTATATCAGTTTTTCCCATTTTATAACTTCACAGATAATGCCCCTCCGCCCCTTTTTTCCTCAGTAGAGGAAGAATATGTTTTAAAATAGTCTGGCAGAACTTAACTTTGGTGCGTTATATGTGAAATCATCTCATATATTGATGATTTCAGTAAGTTTTACTTCCTTGCATGTTGCATCTCTTTCTTTTTTAATTATGTTTTCAGTTCTTGGTTATTTTTCTGGATTTTTCAGAAACAGAAACAAAAATCTGTAGCTTGTCTGGATGGGTTTGAAATGAGCTAGAGGGTCAGGCACAGAGAAAGCCAAGAAATAGACAATTAAGTGCAGAGAAGTTTGCGAGTGGAACTGTGCTCCTTCAGCATCTGTAATGAAACAGTGCCCTGCCATGGGAATCCTCTGCCTCAAGAAAGCATTTAGAAAATGTAGAGGTTACATTTGTGGCCACTTCAGAAAGATTATTTCATGCTTGAAAATATCAACTGTAGTTTTATTTGGTGGAGTAAGCTGAGAATGCAGTTGGCATCTATCCTAAAAAGAATTCTTGAGTTAATACCTTAAAAGAAGTTTATGACTTTTGCCAGTCTGTTCCCTAAGGGTGACAAGTTTTTACCTTGATTTTCATCTTTCATCTCTGTGCTGAGCACGATTCACGTTGCATTGCTTGAAGGTTTTCCTTGGCTTCTATTTTAAGTTGTGGACTGGCAGTGTCCCACTGTAGGAGCTCTCTCTGGATGGTTCCCTGGCCCACAGCCTGCAGGCACATGGTGCTTCAGCCATCTGCCCTATGGCAGAAGTTGTCTAAGGAGCTCCATGTTGCTTCCATAGTGGTTGTATCTCTTCCAGGGAGCAAATTGTATGCCAGGAGGACTCTGTGATGGCAGTGCCCATCCTCTTAGTGTAAAGAGTGATAGTGTCTTCATCTTATGCCTGGAGAAACCAGACGTGCTGCAGCGAAGTGACTTAGCCAGTCTGCCACCAGGCTGCTGACAAGACTGGGAATAACTGCAAGTCTCCCCCATCCCTGTTCAGTGCTCCTTCTGCCTTTTCTCCTCTGTCACTCCCCAAATATTTCTGTAGCAGTCCATTCCCTATTTCTCTTACGCTGTCCCAAAACAAATAATGAGTTGTTTTAAAACATTCCACAGTTCATTTGATCGGAAGAAGTATCCGGACTAAACTCCAGATCAAGCAATTGCATTATGCCTATTGACATTCTCCCTGTGGTTTCAGCTGAATAAATCTCTTTGTTTCTCCCCTAAAGCATTGCTGTGAATGGCTATAATATTTACACAGAGATTAAAATCCCTTGGTACACTAGAGTTGCTGCGTGCAGGCTAAATAACCAACATATACAGCAGATTCTTGTAACCTCTTGTTTATCCTTCAGAAGGAAGCAGAAACTTGAGAGAACCTCAAAGCTTCAACCAGGCTTGGACTATTTTCATTTCTTGTGAGAGAACCTGGAAGAACTTTCATCAGGCTACACTGCTGGGATTCTCCCCTGGCTGCTTTGGGTCCTTTGGAACAGAAGAGACCAAGCAGAGGAGAAAGCCTGCACTGGCTACTGACCCGAGCTCAGCAGATGTGGTACCCTCACAGAGCTTAGCCAGACATACTGAAGGGAAACATTAACTGCACCCATGTGCTCAAAGTATCTTTAAACATTCCTGCTTTTTAGCATTGAAAGGCTGTTGTGTTTTCACAGGTGTCTTCCAGCGATGAACCAGTCTCTCTGTGTAGACTGGAAAATTCTGCATTAAAAATTCTGCATAAATAAAATGCAACATGCTAGATGGGATTCTGAGACACAGTAAGAATGTGAGGTATCTACCAGTTTAGAGATAGCAGTTACTTTTTGGAGTTGTTCTTTAACTGCAGCACCCTCTCAGTACTATTTAGCAGAGTGACACCAAAGTAACAGGAGAAGGCAAAGCATTCTTCCCTCTGCCAAACACAGCAATGAAAAAAAATTAGTTCTACATACTTCTGAATTACCTTCCTTGTCTTACAGAACATAAATAATACATACATATTTAATGGTAGTCGGTGTTGGGTCAAAACTGCAGAAAGAGCAAGAAACTTTGAGATGTTTTACTTCAAAAGCTCTTGGTTTCTCTGCTCCGTGCTGCCATTATCCATTGTCTCTAGATGTCTTCTTCAGATGGTACCTTATATGCAAACCTGTATGCCCCCCCTCAGACAAGAAGATGATTCCCAAACAGAAGTTTGGTAGAGATTAGCACCTCTCAGGAAGAACCTGTCACTGGCCTTGCTCGTTTCTTGGCTCTTGGTTATCATCAGCTCTCTTCAGACTTCCCAACTCTCCAGATGAAGTAAAGGCAGCAAAATGCTTTCCACCTTTCTATGGTCCCTTCTTTGTGTCAGTGCTCTAGGGTCTGACTCAGACTTTCTTTTTGTGGAGGTTCCAAGTTACCTGGTTGTGAGTGTTTCTCCAGAGCTCTGCACCAGTGCAGTCCCAGCCACCAGTGGGCAGCTTCTGGTGTCCCAGACTCCCTCTCTGTCTTGCAGGCGGAGCAGGTCAGACCTGACTGTGAGTTCCACCACAGTTCCTAATAAACATAGCCAACAAAACAGGCGAGGGGAAAACATCTTCAACTATTCCATCTTTTGATTCCTCCTTCTTCTGTCAGGCATTTTCATGTTTTTTTTCTATTCCAACAGAAAGTTTCTGTCCTCTTGATTTCCAGAAATGTCTTCTAATTTTATGCTTTGTGTGTACTTCCTTTGGATTATTTAAATACTTTCTTTCCATCTTACAGATGCAATTCATAAACTTTTTGGCTCTGTGATTTTTTTTTTTTGTCCCATGTATTTTTCCCCCTTTCTTTGACCTAAGGGGTCAAAGAGTCAGAATGACCTCATACTATTTTTTCAGCTTATTTTCCTACCTCACTTTTTCAGTAGCTCACTGTCACCTGTAACATCTCATTGGGATGGGAATGACTGACACCTCAACTGTAGTCCTTCATTTGCTTTCTTGCTGTGCAGCTCAGACCCCTTGTGGTACCAGTTGGTGTCTCAGGTATCATTTGGGACTGTTGAAGCTCTCTGTTGACATGCCTGAGAGGAAGAAATTCCATCTCAGCAACATGGGGGGTAAATGAGTCCTTCTGATTTCTGGAAACTCAGCTATTCTATAAAAAACATCTCTTAATTGATACTCGATTTCTCCAGTTAGGTCCCTCTAGGGCTCACAATCACTCAAGTTACAGGTCTCATGGGTAAGAAGAGTCCCAGATACCCACTGGTCAGAAATACCACACAAAAACCCGACTGTTCCAGCCAAGTAATTCTGCACCTGCTTCTATTTGCAACTTTAGCAGTCTTTGGAGAGAATATCTCTGTTTCAGAGTTACTGTGCGTTTTGACTAATACTTGGTTTATACCTGTAGCTTTTCACCATTGTATGTTTCCAGCACTATCCATCTATAGATCAGGTGTTAGAAAGCAGGTATAATTTGCTTTTTGGTACTGAGAGGATGAAAAACAGAGGTGCCAAGAATATAAACCTCACCAGAGGCTGTTAGGTTAGAGAAATGAACAGCATCAAGAAAACCTGAATTCCCAATATTTACATCAGAATTCTCCCTCTCAGGGTGGCAGTGGCAGTGATATGTGCAAGTATTCAGGATATTTTTATCTGGCAGTACTGAAAAGTTTCATTGCAATATTTTTCTTCCCCTCTGAGAGATTACAGATGCTTCATGGAGCACAGTGAAAATTCCTTAAAATTGCCATAAACCCAGTGTAGTTGTCTGTTTCTTGTTGAGTGTCTGTTAAAATCACTCAGTTTGTAAGTGCTGGGGTAAAGCAGATTAAGAATCTCTGGGGATTTTTTGTAACACTAAGCTGTGATTCCTGCACAGTGACTTAGCCAGTTTACCAGGTTTGCAGGAGGATTGCTAGGTGGGGCATGAGGAGGCAGTGAGAGCAACATACCTTAGGAATGTGCCTGTGGCATAAGAGACAAATGCTTGCATTAGAAGTGGTTAGTCAGAAGGTAAGAGAGACTACTTCTTTGTTCTCGTTGAAACAAGCATGTACTTTATGACACCAACACACACACTGTTTATCTTTTCAAACCCTCAGTTTTCCATGCTTATTTCAATGCAGAGGACTTCTCATGTGATTCTCTGCAACAAGCTGCTGGTGCCACCACCTCAGCTGGAGTCACAATGGGACTGCTAGTAGCTAGTACCTGGCCCCAGGGATTATATACAGACATGCTTTTTTCCCTATCACATCTGCCAAATTTGTCATTCTCATTTCCTGTCCTCTCTAATGAACACCACCAGTGGCTACCAGAGTCCAAAGAGTGGGGGTTCTTTATTTGCTGCTGGAGCCTGCACTAAACAAGCACATTAGTGAAGATCATTTGCCCAAAAAGAGATTTTCAGCATAGTGGGGTAATAAAGAAGAAAAGAGCATAGATATGGGTCTCCTGTAGTGGACATAGCACTGACTGCAGGGCAGCTGGGCTCAGGATAATAAAAAAGGCAGGCAGGACAGTTGTTACTTTCAGCCACATTTATCATGCACCCAGTTTGCAGCTACTTCTGACTTCATAATGTTCAGCATCTGTAACCTGATGTCTGGTTCTGCAACATATTTTTCTGCTGTCTGCTCACACGTTGTCCCTGCAATTAGATGGACTTATGTAAAAGATCTGATTCTGTTCAAGGATTTTGATGTTGCAGATATCTTCTGACTGCTATTTATTTAAGTAGGTGTTTTCTGACAAACTTAGCATTATCAGTGTCGTAGTTAAAGGTTTGAGCTGTCCCTTAGGATGGGATTTTCTTCTAGCTGCAGTACCAACAAAGATTTTAAGGTGGGTTGAAAATCCTTAATTTCCAGTATTACACTGGAAATGAGTGAGGGTTTTACAGTGCATTTGTAAATTGCAAATAAAGTACTCCTCACTACCCTTCTCTGAATTTCACCAAAATTGTGAACACCTCAGCATTTTACCAGTATACCTGAGTCTTAAATGTTCCTCTGGTTGGTTTTTTGAACCATTTTCCCTGCAGATTTCTGTTGTCCCTCTTCAGAAAACGGAACTATTAAAAAGAGTAAATCCTTACAGCTTTACATGAGATTGTACATACATGTAAAGCCAAAGCTAAAGCTGAGAGTTTCAGAATATGCTGCATTTCTACCAAAAAAAAAAAAAATTCAAAACTTCAGAATTATGTTCCTGTAATAGTAACACCAATGAGAAGAATTCTTCCCTGACCATATCCCATAGAATGATTGAAAGATGTAGTCTTGTAGTTTATATTTCTGAAGCTGGGCTGTCTTGCCCTCCATAATCCTGTGTTTATTTGGGCTCTGAGTCTTTCTGACTAGAAGAGGCCTCGCATCAGTGCAAAGACTTGCCCTAATGGGCTTCCCTGCAGTATTGAGGTTGTGAACATTTACTGCTGTTGAGTCAATTTATTCAGTTTCTCAGAGCACATTAAGGTGGACTGTAAATGACATCTATTCTGGTAACAAAGCCAGGGTAAGCACTGGTTCTCAGCAGCATCCTGCAGCTGGTTGTTGACGCTGCCCTCTTGTTAGTGTGCTGCTCTGGCACTGCTCTGGCGGGGGCAGCCAGCAGATCCTTGGCTCTGTGTGTCAGAGGAAGGGGCAGGAGCTGCTGCCCCAGGCATTTTGGTATAGCCATCACTGGCCTCCTTCATTCAGTGGCCTCTTTTATTCAGTGCCATTAATTTTCTTTTTCGGACATCACTGTGCATTTACCATGGAAAGTATATCTCAATAAATGCATTCTAACACTCCTTGTTTTGGAAGGAGAAGGTGAGGTTAGCACATCCAGCATTGGTCCTCTTCACCATTTACCTTCTCTAGCAGTAACATTTTGAGCAGAAATAAAACACCCATCTGCATTATACTACTTGTGAAAGAGAGTGGATTTAGCTTCCTCTGTGAATACAATACAGACATAGCACATACTGAAATGAAGTGCTCTCAGCCACAGGTCACTGTGACAGTATTAGATACTTGCTGTAGTGCTGACAGCTTCATTCTCCACCAGCACCACTCTTGTGTCTCGTCTGCGTGCGTGTTTGTGTGCGTGTGTGTCTTTCACAGTGGCAGAAGAAGAAAAATACCCCATCTCTTTGGTTATTTACATATCTTGGCATGCAGATTTTTGTTACCAGGTATTTTTAATTGACCAGCAGTTAAAATTGGTGATGTCATGATTCCAGAAACATTCTTCGATGTTTTTTCTCTGTCTTAACCAAAGGGGTGCACTGATTCCATATAAAAAATATACCTGGAAAGGAAGATTATTTTTCTTACTGTACAGTTCTTAATAACTGTATACGGAATATGCAAATCCCTCTCTTGGTTGGCTGCAGTAGTCCATCTGTTCTGACAATATCTCGTATTAGATTATCCAAGACATTTGCCAGCATCTGAGTATTTAGCTTTGCAGCAAACTTCTACCAGAAGCAGAAAGAGGCTGCATTTTTATGAGAGCAAGAGAATTTACACAAAGCAAGCTAACTAGGCTTCAAGCTGCTGAAAGACTACTTACATGCCTGAGGAAAAGAAGTAAACAATCTTTTTGTGTGTGCTGCTTTAACTGTAGCCTCTTCAGAGCCCTCTTTTCCTTAGCCTAAATGCCTCTTTTGCCTGCCAAGAATCAGGATGATTAAATGTCCTTTGAGTAGTGTTTAAAGCTGCATGATAAGAATACCTATCCTCCCAATGCAGTTTCATATAGTAAATATGAAAGGAGAACATTCCTTTCAGGCATGCTACCTCATTGCTCCTGAGACTTGCTAAGGCAGAGACTTGAAATAACCCTTTTTCTCCCACAGTAACATATGTGTAGCATCCTTACCAGCATCTCCAGCAGCATGCCTGCCTCTCTCTTGCTATTTATACAGCAGTGCAACTGAATTCAAAAGCAACAGCCTTACACGGACTAATTTTAAAGCAGTCCTCTGGTTTGTGGTTTTGAAAGGTGGCTGCCAATAAAACTGTAAATTTAAAAGAGCCCTAGAATCCTTTCTATTGACCCAGTGTTAACTGTATTTTGAACTAAAACTGATTTTCCATTGTCTTCAAACTTGGGGGTTGGGGGAGTTATGCCAATATGTGATTATTCCTTCTTTTAGAAAAAGTGGTTATTTTTTTATTTCCTGATGATGCTAAGGATGAGACAACCATCAATACCAGCTGTTTCTTTTCCCCAGTTCTTAGAGTTTTTCCTTTATGATATATAGAAAGTGGTTGTATGGAGTAGTGTTATCTAATGGTTTTCTTTGCACTGTTGGATAATGCTTATATGAATGCTGTTACAGCACGTGTATTATTTGTGGTAAAACAATGTATGTTTCCATGTGTTAGCATTCATTCAGACAAACTGCAGGACTTGGGGAGCTATCTGTGTCTCCTGAAATATTTTTTTCTGAAGTGTATTGCTTGTAAAAAGCAGATCCTTTTATTCATACTAGTCTCCAGATTTCCTTCCCCTTTTCTTTATTGCACGAGGCATTAGCATGGGAACACACTTCACGTTTCTCAGGCTTTTGTCTGTTCCTGCTGCATTGCCTACTGGAAGTCAAACAGTACTACTTGGTTTCTGACACAACTGATTACTATGGAAATTATTACCATGTCATAAACAGAGGATTTCATGTGTCGAATGTGCAGCAGGAACGCAGATGATTTTGTAAGCAGAAGGTTCCTGGTAATAAGGAAAAAGGGAAGAGAAATGCAGAAAACAGACGATGCCTCTGCAAAATCCACTGTTGCAGATTCTTCTTCAGAAGGCATAACCTGCCAGGAGCATGGGAATCGAGCAGTTTGCTGGGTTGCTGTTTTTTTTAAATGAGTGAGAAGATAAATGTTGATTTCTGCTTCAAGAAATAATTATTTTATTTTGACTCCAGCAGTTGGTACTGGCCAAAGTGATTTCCGAGGGCATTCGATGTATGTCCCAGATCACTGTTCCACGCTAGGGAGACTAGACAGCTGTCGCTCTGCTATGCAGCGCTCTGAGACCAAGGACACCAGCTGCCAAACAGAGGAAGTCAAAGTTGTGCCCCCTTCAATGAGAAGAATACGAGCGCAGAAAGGACAAGGCATTGCAGCCCAGATGTCTCAGTTCTCCAGCTCATCTGGAAACATGTCAGTGATGAGTGATTCCGCTGCAGTTATATTTGCTTCTCGCCAAAATAACGACATAGGTTTTCACAGCTTGCCTCGGGTTGGTGCGAGAGTGTCTCTGCAGTCCCTAGATCAGACACAGAGCATGATGTCAAGGCAGACAGAAGACATTGCTGGCACTTTACCCCACCAGATAAGCAAATTGCAAGTGGATGATAGTGTTGTACATCTGAGGAATAATCCCACGATGGGGACCCTGTCGAGGCCAAAGTCGCAAGAGGTGAGAAGCTGTGACAGCGCAAAGCCCTCAAGCCCAGCATGTGTGGTCTCTCCTCATGCCACTTACTCGACGAGCATCATACCCAATGCAACACTCTCATCCTCCTCGGAAGTTATCCTTATTCACGCTGCCCAGAGCGTTGGATCATTGGATAGTAAAATTTCCAGCTCCACTGCCTTTCCAAATCCAAGAGACAATCCTGCTGCCAGCAGTGCAGTAAGTGGGAAAGACGATCACCATTCTTCAAGTGGTAACTGGAGTGAGAGTAGCTCCACACGTCACTCACAGACCTCAGATACCATCCCATCTAACACTGTCATGATGCTTTCTCTTGGTGACTCTGCTGTCTCTCTAAGCACTCCTGGGAATGCAGAGGCTGGGTCTCAGAGCATGAGCTACAGTTCTAGGAGCACTGCAGCTTTAGCAAGCCCCTCCCAGGACAGCGACGGTCGGAGTGAATCCAGCTATTCGGGGGAGCGGACGCAGGCAGCAGTGAGCAGCACAGAGCATTGGTTGTACAAGTCTTCAGAAAACAGCGAGACCCCTTCACACAAGGTGGTTTGTACCACACCAGGCTGTGCCACGCCCGGTAGCAACCTGAGCAGCAGCAGCCTGGAGAGGACGTCAGTCAGGGACGATTCTACTTCCCTGTATTCTGTGGACCATGATGGCTATTACGGCTCCATGCATATGGACTCTGGACTGAAGTCAGACATGCCATGCAACAGTACTAATGGTTTTGAGAACCCCAGAGACAATGTGATAAATGTCTTTGAGGGAAAGGAGAAGAAACATCAGGATGACCACTCAGGCCAAGGTGACAAATCTCTTGCAAGAAACATCTCGCTGAAAAAGGCAAAGAAGCCACCTTTGCCACCATCCAGAACAGACTCACTCAGAAGGATGCCTAAGAAAAAAGCCCAATCCAATGGACAGGTACTTGATGAAACCCTCATTGCCACCCTGCAGCATTCTCTGCAGCTGAATCTCAAGTGCAAAAATGGCAGCTCCCCTTCCCAGAGCCCCTGCAGTGATTACGAGGATCCCTGGGTGCTGCGCTCCCGCAGCCAAAGCTCGGTCAGTGCGAGCAGCAGCATGATGTCCACCACTGCTCCAAACCTGTACTCCATCTGCACAGTCACTCCCTCCCAGAGTGAAACAAGTAGCATAAAGTCGGAGTATGCTGACCAGTGGGGTTACTACAGCGACTATGCCGCAGTGGCAGATGACCAGGTGAAATCTCCAGTGACCCATTCTGCCAGTACATCATCTGCTCTCAGCGATTACAGCATCAGCCACTTCAGTGATGGCTCAAGGGCTTCTGTGCCACAAGTGCCCAGTGGACTGGCCAAACCAAAGAGTGCTTCTCCGGAGAAGTCCCACCGAGTCACATCGCCATCAAGTGGGTACTCCAGCCAGTCCAATACACCCACTGCACTTACTCCAGTGCCTGTACTTGTAAGGTCTGCATCATCAGGAAATGGCAAATCCAAGCTGAAGCCTAAAGTGCCTGAAAGGAAGTCCTCTCTTCTGTCTTCAGTCTCCATGTCTTCATCATCCACTTCTCTTTCTTCAAATACATCTACTGAAGGGAGTGTGAGTGTGAAGAAACTGGACCCTGCCCTGAACCCTCCTGTGGATTCTGGTGCACCTCCTCCAGCACATCCTCTTCCAACACCTCCACATTGCCCTGAACTTTCTCCTCCTCCTCCTCCTCCTCCAGCAGAAGTCATGGATCTGTCACCATTGTCAGCCTCTCCCACGTTCCCCCCTCCTCCACCAGAAGCCAGTGTAAATTCTACCTTTGCTCAGACTGTCCCATGGTTTCCGCAGGAAGCCTCCATCAGTTCATTCTCTTCCCCTGTTACTTCTCCTCCTTCTTGCCCCTTAGCTGTCCCACCACCAGCACCACCGCTTGATCCTAAAATAACAAAAGGTGCAACAATATACCCACAGTATTCTTTTAAGAAACGAAACCAGGAGGATTCTTGCTACAGTCCAGTGAAACAGCCGCTCAACAAGCAAGATTCATCAAGACCTGTGATGCCATTAGTAACCACCAAAGCACTGCAAATGGTGCAGTTGAGGTCCGTGAAAAAATCAACAGAAGGTGAAACATCAACTGAATCTGCTTCTGAAACCACTTCTCAGGAAAAGACTACTGCAAATTCATCGTCACAGTCTTTGCTAAAGCCATCTCTCTCACTAAAACTCAGTTCCAGCTTAGGCGATGGGGAAATGAAAACTCAAGGCACTTCATTTAAAAATGCAGTTCAAACACTGTCTCGGGGTTCTCCTCTCATTCTCTCTGATAACACAACTGTACTTGACAGTGATCAAAAGCCTGTGAGTGTAGTAGATCTGAAGAAATCTTCTGAAGCCAATGGTCTGGGGTCAGCCTCCGATGACACACCTGAGTCCTCAGTGCAGAGTGAAGACCTCCCTTCTGGCATGTCACTTCAGGGGTCACCAGCATCTCCCGACAAGACTCAGGTTGTGTTGCCAAGCAAGAAACCACCTCCTATTTCAAAGAAACCCAAACTGTTCCTTCTGGTACCACCTCCACAGTTAGACCTTACAGTGGAGAAAGCAGCTGAAGTGAGTGATACTGCTAGAAGCCCAACTAAGAGAGACGCTGTGCTTGCACACTCAGAGGAGACGAGAAATTGTCTTACAGATGGACTCAGTTCTAGCGAGATGGACTCTGGCAGCCTGGTTCCTGAGGGAGGAGCTGCTGGATTCACCTTCTCTGAGACAGTGGGAGCGAATGCCTTTGTGGTACAGCCTGCTGCATCACCAGTTCAAGAAGAACCCAGGCAGGAGGAGCAGTCTGCTTTTGATGAAGGAAGCAGTTCAGGCAGCAGCCAGGACAGTGGCAGTAACACTGACGGGCACCTATCTCAAGAGAACGAAAGTGGTGAGTCTCTCTTCTCTGACTAATTCAGATGCAGCAGTAGCTATTTTGAAAAAGGTGGGGAGTGAGAATAGCCATCCTACTAGCATTGAGGTGGCATTCTGTAGAGGGCAGAGCCTCTAGTGATTGTTACAACTAAAACAAAAAAAGTTGATGTGATCTGATTAACAGTTTGTGACATTTCATGCAATTGCTTTCTGGCTTCTCATTGTTGCAGACACGGAAAGAAAATTATGCTTTATTTAACCATGCTAGTACTAAAGCATGCTATGAAAGCAGTTAATTTGTTAATACTGATTTTGCATTTTAGTGGAAACCTTATGGATTTTCTTTTGTTACTGTTCTCCGCCTGTCATGTGTGAGCAAGCACAGGCATTTATTTCATGCACTGCAGTTCCCATAGCAAGCGTTGATCTGAAATCACAATAATGACAGTGCTGCCCTCAGTCCATCAGATGCTTCTCCTTGGAGGCAGCCAGGGCTGTTTTCAGGACTATGTGCCCATGGAGCTCACACAACAGACTGACTGTATTGTTCATTCTCTTTGCATAGTGGAGGTGTTTGAATCAGACACAGCCAATAGTTCATTCCTGCCAAGCAGTAGTTATGGGGAAGAGACGGACGGAGTGGCAACACCAGCAAGACCAAGGACTACTGAGGATCTTTTTGCAGCCATTCACAGGTACTGCAGAAACTGCCCTTCCTGTACTGTCAGGTCTGGTAGATCTCTCAGAAATAAACTGAACATTGTTTTATAAAACACCCAATTACAACAGTCATGGTTTTAACAGAAAGAGCATGTATTTGTCAACTTTCTACTAAGGCTATATGTGAAAAAGATGAGGAAAATAACTTGCATTTTATTGTTTTAGAAATGTATTTAATCCATTCTGAACTAAAACCTACCAGATTAAATGGATCTAGATTACATTATAAATACCTTGCCCTTTAAAATATGAAGTTACGTCTAGTATTTATTGTACTGTTCTCAATCTGCCATATTAACTCTACTGTTGCTTTTTCTGTGTATCTTTTTGTTTTCATTCTTGTTCTTCTCCATCTCTTTTTACTCTCTTCGCTGCTTATATGGTGCAGTTTGGGACAGAGGCTCAACGCTAATGCTTCATGGCAAGCGTGGCTGAAACTGGCAAGTAACACAACATGTCAGTCATATGGCAAAACATATGGCAAACGCTGGATTATAGTTTGCCATAATCCAGCCTGAGGTCGGGTGTTTTGTGTCAAACTGGTTCATGAATGAAATGTGCAATACCGGCTCTGTTATTAATGACATTATTCATTTCCCTTGAAAACAAAATCATCCCGAACGGCAGCTAGATTTATGTGCTGTTCATGTAAGGTGCTCAGGAAGAAGAAAACCCAAGGAAGCCTCAAGGACAGGAGTGCCCAAGGGCAGAGCAGGGAAGGCGGGCTCCCTCGGAGCGGGGCTCCCTCGGAGCCGCCCCGGGCCCGGCTGGGCGTGGCGCCAGCGCCATCGCGTGGCTGCGCCGCGCACTACAGGCAGAGGGGCCTCCTCCCTGCCGGGAGTGGGGATTATCCAGGTGTTCATCTGTTGGCACATCTGTGCATCGGGAATGAGGGACGGGGAGAGAGCGGCTGGGAGGCTGCAGCATTTTGGATGCAAATGCTATTTTTCTATTCATTTTTGAAACAAGTCCTTTCCAGTCATTACAAAAATTACATATATATGATACTGACTTTTTATAATTTACTGTTATCTCTTAGGACTTGGCCTGTATAAACCATTCTGAGAATGGTCTGTTGCATTCATGTTGCGTGGCGCTCTCTAGAACTGTGTCAAATCTGGCTTTAGAATTAGATATTCTGGCCAATAGCCATTCTCCTTTATGTATGCAGATAGAGAGTGGATTTCTGTGTATATGCACATACCTGTAATTCATGAATTTGTGGGGAAACGGACAATGGAACTGGATGTGACATACTTAGAACTGCTTGACACGTATTTTATTAAGACCTTGCTTTTGCTGGCTTTGGACTTGTACCACTTTCTTCCTTGGTGCTAATTAATTAAAAAGGTTTAGGTTTTCCCCCACTCTTTCTGAGAGGTATTATTTCAGTAATTGGCACTCTTGAACATATTCTTTGGAGCAAGACAAGAAATTTAGTGGTATGTGCATTAATAACAGGAAGAACAGTCTGAAGTTTTAAGTCATAGTTTTGTTAGAACATATACCCTATCTGTGTCTGAAAAGCCACCAAAACCAAATTTGGTTCTTAATTTCAAGTTTCTTCCATGATTCATACATACTGAGAAAAGCTGGCTGGGTGCTGACAGCAAACTGACTGCTCTGCGCTGCATTCACAGCCTTACCAGATCACTCCAAGCTAGGGTAACAAAATCTTTCCCTGCAGATCCTTGCAGCTGAGGTTTAATTTAATTTAATTTGGGTAACCCCAGCATTGCAATGTTTAAAGATATCCATAGGCATCCAAAACCCTAATGAAGGAAGGTATTTTCCCTCTAACAAATGCACACACATGTTCACATACAGACTCGTGGAGCATCCAAGCACCAAAGTCATCTGTTGCCCACAGCACTAATGCACAGTTAAATCTAGATGACGTTCCTACACTGGCTGCTCCTGAAGTCAGCATTTTATCTCTTTGCTGTCTTCTGTGTCCATTCATCCTCAGGCTGAATGGACATTGGTATTACATTCTTATTCCAGAAAGACAGGTGGAGGCAACAGCAGCTGCTGAAACTAACAGCTGGTACAGCTGCCTTTGGGGGTATCGCAAGTGAGCTATGCATGAACTTCGCCACTCAGGAGAGACAGGATCACTCCAAAGTCTTGGCACAGCCTATAGCAATGTCTGTTGCTGCCACCTACTCAGCTGATGCATCCTCCTTCTTTGTTTTCAGGGTTTTTTTTAATTATTAATAGGCTATGATGCATGAACACATTTGAGCTTGCCTTGGCAAAATCTCAAGGCTCTTAAGAAAGTAAAGCTAAAGATCACATTAAGTAGAAATCTGTTTTAAAAGGGGAATGGTCTGGATTGAACACATGCTTGATAAAAATTAATACGGAGTTTTCTAGCATGATAATTTTATATCTCTAAGAAATCTGTTGACTTTTATAAACTTCTGCCAAAATACCAGATTTCAAATTAGGCTTTATACAATCTACTTTAATTAATTCTTGCTCAGTCAGCAAAGAAACAAAGCAGCTGTGCTACAGATACCAGGCATGTACATTTCTTTTAAGATTTCTAGTAATGTGAAAATGAGGCAATGAAAGTCCAGTTTCCACATATTCCCAGTTCCATGTTTATACCTTAATTTTTTTTTTGGTGTGTTGTCCCTGCCCTTCACATTTAAATAGACAAACACTCTGCTCTTTCATTTGGAAAGATAACTTTCTTGTCAGGAAGTTGGTCTCTCCTTCATTTAGTTGAAAGTTGCAATGACAGAGCACCAACATAACTGAATTTTGTCTTTGCATCTTGAGAGGAGCTGGAAAAGTTTTTTCTCTATTTATTTAATATTTGGATTAGGGAGGGTTTTTTTTTAAATCATTTAATCGAGAATTGTTACATGTGGCTCCCTTTTCTCCATCTTCAGCAGCAGTGCGTTGCTGTGTCCTTTTTTCCGAAAGAAAGTGCACTAAACTACACCTCTAATTCTCCAGAGAGTGTCAAATGAAATTGTAAAATGAAACAAAACAACCCATAATACTCTAGATGACATATTTTGAATCAAGTCCCCAAATTAACAGAGAAACAGCATGGAGTATAAATCTTGATAGCGCATTAGTCTGAGCAGTTGAATACTGACTCCAGAAAACCCGATTCACTAAATTTGCTAAAGTATTTTGAACATCAGTATTGCCAGTTTTAGTAGTTTCATTGTTCCGGATTTGCAGAAAAAGAGTAATAAACTTACCTTATATCTCCAATACCTGCATTTGTGCCTGTACAGTTCTGGTGGTGTTCTTACTCATGCTTTAGATTTAGATCACTTCTCCCTTCTCCCTGTCTCTGCTTTAGCTTAATTCATTGTCATCCCTCTAAACTCTAAACTGAGTTTAATTAGAGGAGGTAAAAAGTTTCGTTTTTGTGTTATCCTCTTCTCTTTTTTTCTGTGTTTCAAACTCAGATCCAAAAGGAAAGTCCTTGGCCGTAAAGATTCTGAAGACGACCGTACCCGCAACCATTCTCCGTCGCCCCCCGTAACTCCCACTGGTGCTTCCCCCAATTTAGCTACCCTCAAACAAGCTGGATCTATTCAGAGAAGCGTTCGCAAGAGCAGCACCAGCAATGACAACTTCAAAGCCCTGCTGCTGAAGAAAGGGAGTCGCTGTGACACCAGTTCCCGCATGTCTGCCGCAGAGATGTTGAAGAACACAGACCCGCGGTTCCACCGGACAAGGACAGACGCCTGCCCTGACCTTTCTGACAGCCCTGCCAGCTGCTCACCCAGCAAGAGCAAACGGGCCCAGGAGGAGTGGGCCAAGAGTGAGGGCCTGATGCCAAGGAGCATGTCCTTCTCTGGCACGAGGTACGGCCGGTCACGGACACCCCCGTCTGCTGCCAGCAGCAAGTACAACGTCCGCAACCGCATCCAGAGCAGCCCCATGACTGTCATTAGTGAAGGAGATGGGGAAGTGGTGGAACAGTCCGAGGGCAGGGTCCGGAGGACTTTGGAGGAGCAGCAAGAGGGGCAGCTTGATATGTTTAACAGTGATGAAATGGACATGAATGACTTTCCTTATGCTGAGGAGGCAGGCTGCAAGGAGACCTTGGATCCAGCCCATGTAGACTTAATGACTCAACCAGGTGCTTCAAGGAAGTGTCTAAACTCTTCAGCTGAAGAAAGTTAAAAGGCAGTGTGAGAAAAGGCTTTGGATATTAATCTAGAAAATCACAGGGACTAGATTCCAGAAGAAAGCCCAGACCAGGACAAGGTTACTTTGCTGAGCATTTATTCCACGAACTGCATGTGTATGTTTAAATGCTGAAGCGATGGTAGTTCTGCATGGTTGGGTTGGGGTGGGGAGCACTTGCTTTGAATAAGTGGTCTGTGGCTTGGAGAAAGTTAACAGTTGAACTTTCTGTGTAAAGCCTTAGAAGTCCTCTTGTGGGATGGGGTGGGGAAGTTTTCTCAGAATCTGTAGGGGTGTGAAGTTTTTCTTTTTCTTGAGACTGCAATTGTGCAAGCAAAATTTAGGAGTAAGCCTGAAATGGGAAGGCTCTTGTGGTACAAGCTGGACATTCGGTTCAAAAGCATTGTAGTGATGCAGTGTAGTGCATTTGTTAAGCAGAGGGAGGCACAGTGAGGCACATTCACCTCTGAGAGAAGGTAGCAGGGTTGGTGCTGGGGTTACATGGCTCCTTAGTGCGTATGGCCCAGCCTTTGTTGAAGTGTGTCCTGCTCAAGCAGTGAGCTCACCAGGTTATGGATTGGTCCAGGGTACTGTACTTTTAATTCTTTTTCCTAAGGGAAAATGAACTGCATAGTTAATGTGGAAAAGGGAGCTGATTTTATAACACACTACTAGCTGCTATGCAGCCACACACGTTCACTTGGTGAAACATAGATTTCCAGGTGAATGGCTTCCTTGACTGGAGTATTCCCTTAGAGAACTAGAACAGCTGGATGTGTGCAGAGGGTGCAAGCAGACACCAGGGAAGTGGGAGGTGAATGAAGCAGAATTTGGAAGGGTTACTGTCATGGTTTAGGAACGGTATTCCCCAATTTATTGGTCCCACAGAAACACTCCAAACCATTCACTGCTTACTCACTCCCCTCTCCTCTTACCTCTGCGGGTGGTTGGAGAGGAGAATTGGAGGCACAAAAGGTGCAAGTTGGAGGCTGATAAAAGAAAAATCTGGAAACAACAATGAAGTAAGAAAATGGACAGTAACAGCAATAATACTTAGAGTGCACAGAAGAGGTGAATGGCTCACTGCTGGCTGCTCAACATGCAGAGCCTGGTAATGTGTGACCTGCTGCCCCACTTCCTTGTCCCCAGCAGTGTGGTGAGGTAGTGTAGGACAACCTCTGTGTCCTGGCCACAGCCCCTCCTGGCTACTGCAAAAAAATAAACCATGTCCTGGCCGGAACCAGGACAGTTGTGTTTCTGAATTAGAAAGAGAAATTTGACTTGCACTACAAAGCTGTAGGTGGAGCTTGTCTTTCAAAACTGAAACTTGGGAGTTGTGTTTTGCCAGAAATCTGTCTTTCATTTGTCAAAATGGGGAGACTTTTCATCACTTGAAATACAGATACTTGCTAACTTTTGGTTACCAAAGAATAAGTTACAGTTACTTTCCTTTTTGATTTGCCTGCAGTATTGCTCTTCTTTTTTAACCTTAATAATTTAGTGAGGTTCGTTTTTATTGTATATTTTACAGATGATAGAACATTTAACGGTTTTCCAGTTGTAAAGAAGACCATTAATTAAAACCGAAATATTGGCTGGAGTTTTTGGTTCTTGGTAGGAATGAAGCTTCTAATTTTTAATAAGAATTTTGCATCATTTGATGGCATGCGCAGTTTTTGTATTGTTTGTAAATATTGAAAGTTGTTAAAATATCTTTTGATCTCCTTACCGTAGAATTTTTACACTTTTAGATTGCTTTTAAGAAGAAAAAGCACTCTTTGTAGATTATTTATTTTAGAGAAATATGCTTGTAATCTCTTTCTTCAATCCTTTACTTGTTAGTTATGTAAATTTCAGGGGCCTTCATTTAACTCTTCCCTTCACAAGAGGGGAATAGTGCTGAAAATGCTGTGACTTCGCTTCAATAAAGAAAAAGCCTGCCAGTTGCCATATTGTCTTTTGAGTCCGTTAAAATCTCCTTCAAAAGATGTGTCCCACAGCGTATGGCAACCCACTGAATGCCATAATCCATGCATCCAGCTACTAATCTCCAGTTTTCATTGCAAAATTTACTAATTCACTTTAGAGACAACTAAAGTGTACTCACACATCCACCCCATTTTGGTATCTCAATTCTGAGACTAAAAAAAATTAAATAATCCTAAGATTTTTCCAGTGTCATGTGAGAATTTCTACTACTTCTCTCCTACTTGCAACCTGTCCCAGAAAAGTAAAATTCTTGGAGAACCAGATTATAAGCAGAGTGAGTGAGAAGTGAAATGGACAAGTTGAATCCAGCTGCACTCAGTGGAACAAGGGTGGTATTCACTGGTGCACAGCAAACTTTCTACCATTTTTATATGCTAACTATATTGAAAGAACCATTGGATTTTTAAAATGAAAATAAAACTTAATTGGATAAAGTAGATTGTTTCAGATATTATTAATACTGATCTGAACTACATTCTGTTACAAAGAAGTAGCAGTGGCAGAATGTTTTGCGCTAAATATCTTGCGAATGTTGCTTTGGTCTGTCTCCCACAGCTGATCACATGGAATTATGAAAGGACCAAGTCCTTTTCACAGCAGGTGCTGTCCCTTTGAAAGCCATGCTAAATGCTAGCCAGTCCTCATGCCACCATCCTGACAGGATAATGTGTAATAAATAATACTCAGGCTTTGTTTTATTGTTTACAGATGGGAAAACCACGTAAGTGAAAAATGGATGCACTGGGCAAAATTGTAGCTCTGGAGTCTGTAGCTTCTGCAGCCATTTGAAGCCTTTTGCACCAAGTGCCTGTAGGAGGGAGCATAGCCAGCTTGGTGATGGCCAGCTGATGCTGCCAGTTGTTTTTATGGGCTATGTGGGGAACTCTCTGGAAAAGCCTGGCTTAAATACACACCATCTTGTCAGTGCAGGTAGATGAGATTAAACTTGAATGTAGCACAGGCTGAATTTCCTCTCTGGCCACAGGTAGCCTTGATGCTCCTCTGAAACTCATGTCTGGTGAACTTGGGCTGAAGCTCAGGCTTAGGCTAACATGCAGAAGGCAGTGTTTATGCAGCCCTACTGATGTTGCTGCATGACTACATTTTACACAGTACAAAGTGTAGTGAAATACCTTAAGTGTGCTGAAATACATTTAATGGTGCTTATATCATTTACTTAGGTAGCTGATGTAACTTTCTTACAGAGGTGTCACTGTGTCATCTCCCTGCAGACAGAACTGGTTAATTATTTTGTCATGCTTACAACTTCGAAGTTACTTTCTGAGATAAGGTTCCTCCACAGGGAGGTTTTACAGTTGAGGTTTTATTGGTCTACAACTGTAGATTAAGTTTAGCAAACCTTTGCTAAAGACATCCAGAGCAGAAAGAGAGGAGGGCACAAATGCAAACTTGCCTGTGCTGAAGAAAAAAGTTGACATCCTGATGCTTAATGCATCATACTCTCACAGGGCTTGTTCAGAGTTTACAGCTGGTCTACAGCTTGCCTCTAAACCAAGAATCTTTACTGAAGCTAGATGTGAGATTAATTTCTGGTTTCTGTTTACTGGGAATGGTTTTCAACTTCAGTCTTTTCCTAAATTCTGCCCTATATTAACTCATTTCATGTTTTGTTCCTTTGTTTTCAAAGTTCTGCTGTCAGGTGTAGGCAGCCTCGATAACCCTGTGAATCAGAGTCCTCCAGTTACTCTTGTAATACGTTCACAAGGCTCAAAGGGACATTTACAAGCCTTCACTACTGTTAGTATACTAGAAAGGAGAACTTACTACCTTGATTGAAATGATGGAAGTTATGCAAGGAGCAATAGCTTGTGAGAGGAGGTTTGGAAGGCTACTGGATACCAGTTACAAGAATTGGGAAAGAAGTGAGTTTGATGAAGACAGGATTTTGAGAAACCAGGATTGGGATGCTGGTTCCTGCATAAGGCTTGGCCTGAAAGAGGGCACTGGCAGAAAAGTTGAAGCAAGGAGATTACTGTGAAGTATAGTGAATGCACAGATTAAGGTATGGGGTGGGCAGGCTAGTGCAGATTCTAGATGATAAAGAAGTTTCAGCAAGTACAGAAGAGAGAAAAAGGTGAAGGAACAATGGAATAGCCATAGGAAGGAGGAAGAAAAATTTTAGCCTGTGTGTTTTGTCCTAATTCAAAGTGTGTAGAAGGCCAAAGTCAGTCAAACATGGGGAAAAAAAAAACAAAACAAAACCAAAACCCCTAACAATTTAGAAGAGGAAAATGGGCAAAATTGGGTGAGCTTAGACAAGCAGTAATAGGCTGAAGTGAGGACTGCTCTAGGAGACCTCAGGCAACACTGAGTAGGTGGCTCGAGCACAACTCTTGGGAGGGTTCTACAGAACCACCGTGCCTGAGGTCTGGAAAGAATAAAGGAGATTGGGAACATGAAAGCTCAGATTGGTTTTGTCTAATTTCTACCACCAACTGTGCATTCAGTGGTTCCAATGGACATGGGTACAGGTCTCCAGACACTTGCATTGGGATAGCTTGCTAAACCTTCAGTCATTTCCTGAAGCAAAGAGAAGCCGCTCATGCATGCAGTACAGGGATGAATGTGTTAATACCATTGCAAGCAAATAGATCTGATTTGGTATTCTTTGGATACCACAAAGTTCTGGAAAAGTCATTTATAGCAGCAGTCACTGTTCAAACAAAGCCATTGCCACAGTACATTTGAGTGATTCAAAATGATGCATTGTTTGCTTTTATAGGTGAGAATTAAAAGGGTGGACTTCAGCGGTAAAACAAAGTGTTACATAACTTACAGTGGCAATGAGGATTCATTTTATCTGTTTTATTTAAAATAACTTCAGTACTCACAAAAGGGAACACAATAGCTTTATAACGCCCTTGGTAGCTTTCTGAGTTCCCCCCTTATACTTAATTTTCTAAATAACTTTCAGAAGTGATTTCTTGCACGGTTAAGACTAGAAAAGTCTTCTGGCAAAACTGATAACTTTCTTGGCTCTAAAGGGGTGTTACCAACTTAAATCAGAGTGCAGCATTAAAATCTTGCAACTACTCAGTACTGAATTGTGACTGTAGATATACTGGTGTGAATTAATAAACACTCAACAGAGTAAAATATAGAAATGTTTGAGAAGGATGTGCTGTGTCATATATTATCCTGAAAAACTGAGTAAAAGCCTTCCTCAGCAGAATGTTGGGTACATTTTATGTTGCTTGCAGTTGGGTTCTTTCACATAATGTGCAGCAAACCTTTTAAGGGCCAATCAATGCTTTTCCCAACAATGCTAATGGAAAATGTCATTGATTTTTAGTAGGAAATTGTTTGTTAATAGTGAATCCAAATGTTTGTGTATAAGCATGTGGGGAGGTATATAGAGAAGAAGTACCCAATGTACCTGAGTTGCTTCTGTCTGTATACTGGTATATTTGTGCACCAACCTTCAGTATAAAACCAGAATTGTTAGCTGCTGAAGGGAAAAAAAAATAAAATCTGTCCGGATGCATAAGGTAGCAGAAGTTTCTGCATTTTCACTACCTCTAGGGAAAAAAACAGTAAAAATTTAAGTTCTCTGTTTAGATGGTAAAAACTAATTTGTGAGGAAAAAAATATGTAAATTATGAAAACAAAAACAAAACAAAAACCTAAAATTCCAAAACACCACAAGATTAAATTCTGCAAACAAGAAATACAAGAAACTAAATGAACTGTCTGCTATCTGAAGAGGAATGTTGTTCATGTGCATCTTGGTAGTACACTGATGTCTTCTTTAAAATTAAATATCTGTTGAGTTTACTTTTGCCAGAAATTATAGGCTGTTTCTAACAGTCTTTTCACACTAGGTTGCAGAAAATAGACACAGAAATTCCTGCCTTTAGGAGTTAAATTTGGGGAAAACCCCTGGTTTCTAGGTCAGTTTAAAACAGGTGAAAGAGCATTACAGAATTCAGTGTCCAGTGCAGAGTATTACAGTGACACGAGAATTCAGTGCCCAGTGCAGCATCACCAGCTGAGAAGCTGCCTTAATAAAAGATAGTCCCATCCTTTTTGCCTTTAATCAGGGTGTTGTAGTGTGTTGCCTGGAAATGGTGATTTTGCAAATTGCTGTGCCAACTGGGAGCTGCAGTGTAGTCCAAAGGACTTAAAAAGCAAAGTAGTCAGTGCAGAAGTCGCAGACTGGGCAATGATAATGATTTTAATGTATTTTATAGAGTCCTGATACAAAAGAAAAGTACATTTCAGAAGGGGGATCATAAAGAGAATGGGTGCACAGGGAGCATGTGGCTGTGAGCAGAGGTCATGCAGTTGCACAGAAGTCCAAGTTTGGGTCTAAGGTAGCTTAAGAGTCCGTTCGCAAGCCGTGGATGGACAGTACCAAACCTCTGGTGATCCCAAAGGAGGTTGGTATATTCCCATACACAGCACACTTGGATCTTTTAGGGCAAAGATCAAACAAACCTGAATTCCACAGAAAGGTCTCTTGTGATGTAATACACAGGGGAAAAAAGTGTACCTCAATGTAATATTCAAGAGACAGCCCTTTATTTATTCCAACACAGAACATTAAGCCTGATTTTTCTATTTACTGATGCATTTTTTTGCAAAATTTGTCAGAATTTAAGATTGTGGCATGTAGAAACATGGAAAGTAGTTGATAGGTTATTTCTGAGTTTAAAAAGCCACAAGCAGTACTCTGGTTTTAGACTGTTAAGCACAACCCAAGGCAAACGAGCTATGTAACATAAAAACTGTTTTTGAAGTGTAGCTTTGAAGTCCAGGACTGACTGCAACAAATTAGTCATTAAATTCATGGGATGAGTTTCTTACATGATTTGACAACCTCATGTGGAGCCATGTTGGATTTTGGGAACAAAGAATCTAAAAAATTACTTTCTGTGCCACAAACTTGCTCTCTCAAATGATCACCAGTGTCTGGGAAATTGTGACCTCTTTGAACTGAAAGTCCATATGAGAAATTACCTGAAATACTTGCTGGGAAAAGAGGGAAGAAAGTGTCTTGACAATAAACTGAAATGCCTTTCTCAAAAGTAATTCTGGTTGTTACTCTTGTTTGTTGGACTTTTCCTTCTTTGATAAACCAGGTCTCATGTCATCTGTTAATTCTTGTAGAGCGCTTTAGCAGTACTCTTTCAACAGGTATTTCCTCATCCTTCTTGAAACATCTTGCTAGCATCAAGAGTCTTTGTGATACTGGTATGTCTTTTTGGAAGGCCTGCCAAGAATAATAAATATGAAGGGAGTCTAAGCTTGATTGTCCTTTATTGTCCTAGTCTGTAGACCATGGGCTTCCCAAAGTTTATCTATCTGGGAAAATGCCATCAGGAACAGCAACTCCTGCTTCTGTGCCAGTCCAAGTGCATGCCTGACAGCACAGGGGCCTGCAGCCTTGTTGGCTCTTCAGTTGGTACAGCCAGCCACTTTTTGCTACACTCTGGATCTAGAGAAGAGTTTCCTACTCTCATCTTTTCTAACGTGACCTGCCAAACCTTTGAGATGCCTCTTGGCATGGCTGCTGCCCTTAATCCCAGCCACAGATGCCACCTCTTCATTCTGTTCATGCAGAGCTCCAGAGACTGGCACTGACCTCCAAGCTCTCACTCAGTGTCCCATTCCACACCCAGCTCCTACAAACAAGAAGCTCAGGTCTGTGTCCTCAGCCACTCCAGCTCCTCCTTGCAGCCATGGCACCACTCCAGCAGCACCAGTACAGGCAGCACAGGCAGTACAGGCAGTACAGGCAGCACAGGCAGTACAGGCAGTACAGGCAGCACAGGCAGTACAGGCAGTACAGGCAGCACAGGCAGTACAGGCAGTACAGGCAGCACAGGCAGTACAGGCAGTACAGGCAGCACAGGCAGTACAGGCAGTACAGGCAGCACAGGCAGTACAGGCAGTACAGGCAGCACAGGCAGTACAGGCAGTACAGGCAGCACAGGCAGTACAGGCAGTACAGGCAGCACAGGCAGTACAGGCAGTACAGGCAGCACAGGCAGTACAGGCAGTACAGGCAGCACAGGCAGTACAGGCAGTACAGGCAGCACAGGCAGTACAGGCAGTACAGGCAGCACAGGCAGTACAGGCAGTACAGGCAGCACAGGCAGTACAGGCAGTACAGGCAGCACAGGCAGTACAGGCAGTACAGGCAGCACAGGCAGTACAGGCAGTACAGGCAGCACAGGCAGTACAGGCAGTACAGGCAGTACGGGCAGCACAGGCAATACAGGCAGCACAGGCAGGCTCTCCTGGTGTGCACTCGTGGGGAGGGAGGTGTCTCTGCCCTCAGCACCCAACATCCAGATGTGGTTTGGCCTCTCCCACAGTCTATTAGCCTACACCTTGCAAGACTGTCACCTACAGTTTGTTTTACTGGGCTTTCCTCACCTGCAAATGTTTGTGTTTCCTAAATGCCTGTGAAGAGAGGTGGTCCTTAGGACAGAAGACTGTGGATATTAATCAACTTTTCAATGAACAGACTGGCAAGATAAATCAGTAAGATAACTGGCTACACATATTGATTTGCATTTCTTAAGAGCCTGATGTCCTGAGAGACTGCCTCAAAAGTAAAATTCCACCAAATAGGGCCTAATTGGGAACACTGGATATTAATCTTAAGTTTTACCTGGTAGTCTTCAATTCCACCTTTTAGCAGTCTGTAACTCTGAGAAGATACTGGAATGTGGAATTCAGTTTGTTTCCTTCACATTTGCAAACTGTTCAAGTTTTTCCCTCCCCTCCCTAGCTCCTGCTGGCACAATGTTTTTATTGTGATATGAACAACTAATGTGGGATAATAGCAGAAGACTGGTGAGGAGGATTATAAACACGCTGAAGTGACTTGCAGCTGTGGTGTAGAAAAACACATACATCATGCTAATTGTTGTTTAGCCTTGTGTGTTTGACAAGTAGAACATCTGTGTTTAGATAACATAAGCCTGTGAGAGACTTAGAGGCACCCTATCACACATGCTTGAGATTCCTGCTCTGCTTCAGGAAAGATCAAAGCACAGTGGTAAAATACCTGTGTGAATCCCTGATAAACAGGCAAGGACAGCAGGTTTGGTGATCCTCTGGCATGGACCAAGCTCTGTGGTGACTGTGTCCCACTTGTGTGCCTCTGCCTGGGTGCTGCTTTGGGATCCCCAGGTCGGTGAGGTAAAGGAAATAAATGTCATCTTTGTGCTTTTATGGTTATTCCTGTGTTCTGCCTGTGCTGACTCACACAACCAAGCAGGGAAAATATGTGATTATAGAAAGTAATACATAATCTGATGAGACACAATCTACATAAATTGTGGCCTTGGTCAGATTTAAAAAAAAAAAAAAAAGTGAGATTTTTGTGTGAGAATTACCCCAGTGAATGCCTATCGTAGGAGGATAATGACTATTGCTGTACTACAGGCTAAATCTGACCAGATTCTGTCTCTAGGCAGCACATGATTTAGTTGATGAAAATGAAAAATTAGTTCCCTAATGCAGGGAAGTAGGTACTTTATCCAAGTTTATTATTCTGGAGATTGCCTTTGGATTATAGGGACACAAACCATTTGACAGCACCACACAAATTAATCCACACCTGGTAGACCCACGCATTTCTGCTCTTTCTTCAGCAAAGATATCCAGTTCCAGGAGATTAACTCCATTATTCTGGTGTTCGAGTGGCATGAAGAGAGGACTACAAAGGTGGGTGCACATTGGATGTGTACCAGGCTCACTGGGGCACCATCAATATTGTCATTCCTTCAGAAGATCAGGTGAGTAAAAACAGCTCAATGGCACATAGAAACTCAGGCAGATCAGCTAAAGACCATGGTGTTCAAGAAAGCATCTTCTCGGTGGTTTGTTCAATGTCTGCATTTGCTCCTTTAATTCTGCAAATAAATCTAATATAACTTCATTGTTCTGCTGTAGTTCTGAGGGCAACAAAGTACAAACACCAGTTTTTCTGTACCTTTTTGACTTGTTGGATTCTCTGCTGCATCACAGAGGGCCCACTACAATAACATTTTCACCATATTTATGGAGCCTTTCTTCTACGTGGGTTTTCTCAGTGCCCTACAAGAGGTGAATACTAGAGTCCTTTCCCTAGTGAGGTCACTGTTGTAGTCACTTTCACTGAAATCTGAGTTTCCATGAAACTGAAAGAAACTTCATACTTTTGAAATTACCTGATTTGGTACAGATTTCACAGAGAGGCCATAACAGTGTGGGAAACCCAGTAAGAGAACAGACTCAGATCCCATGCAGTATGATCACATTACATTAGACTAGTGTTCTGAGGAAAACTTGCTACCCAGCACACCCTTTTTCCTACATAGTAGGCTCCTTGTGACCCAATGAAGTACATCTGAAGGACCACTACAAATCCTGAAAACTTTTGTAGCAAGCCTGTTGTTAGAATTGGGGGCAGCTCTCTTTGTGGTTTGAAAGACCTGACAAAAGTCTGTGCACTTTGCAGACCTGACAAAACAAATGTTCCTATCCCTAAGCGGTCTTTATTCAACTCAGTTGTTTTCTCCTCACTGAGAACTGGAAAGCATTAATTTTACTCACAGATGGGCACAAGAAAAGAACACAGCTCCCTGTGGGATTGGTAATACTAGGCCAGGTTGTAGCAGCCAAGTCAAAGTCTGGAGCAGCACTAGCACCTAATTGAAACTAGCCAGACTAACCAAGAAAGTTAAATTTTGGTTGCATAATGATTGCTTGAGGTTTCCTTTAAGTCCTGAGAACCCCTTGGCTGCTCTGCAGAAAACAAGCCACAGGTGAAATCTGATTGCAAGTTAAAGTTAGTTTGCAAGGGAGCTTGGAAAAGCAGGATGAAGAAGGCATCTGTAATGCTGGATGTTGTTTTCTCATGGCTTACTAACACTGTTTGCTACAGGTACTTTTAAATACTTTTAAATTTGTTGAGTTATGAGATTTATTGATGTTTTATTGACTGTGACCTAGAACAGAAATAATTCCCTCTGTTGTAAGTATCCTTGCCTTCATAATACCATATCAGGAAAAATTTGTTGTTCAGGGAGCTATATCAAAGCTGAAGAAAGCCTGTGTACAGAATAGAAAGCAGCTATTTAAATCCTCTCAAACTGGTTGTAATCAAGTATGTAGGTCAAATGTTCAAGTTGCCTTAAACAGTATAGGAATTGCCTTATCATTTTTTTATTCTTTGATACAAATTGCATTTAATCTGAAATTATAACTTTTCAAGTGACGTGAGTACTGGAACCAGAGGACACAAAACTTCCAGGCTTCTTCAAGAGGAAGAAATTAGAAAGTAGAAGGAGCTGTGTAAAACACTTCTGGTGAAGAGGATGTGACTTTAAAGCCTTTGCTTTTCATTCTTGTCCTTAAGCTGACTGCTGTAAGGACTGCTGCTACCCATTAGCTTCTGTGCCCTTGATTGAACCAGCAGCCAGATTAAGGGTTCCCTGACTGGCAGAGGTATGGAGGCTGTGGTTTAAAACTGAGCAGCAGTAGATGTTATGTTTGCCAATTACCTCTCTCTGCAAGGCTCTAAAGCCAGAACTGTGAATCTCCTTCTGGTTTGTTTGTTGTTGTTCTGGTGCAGTTTTATGTCTAGTGAATTAAGGTAATCTGTGCTGATGGATCCTTGTGGCTGTGCAGCAACCTTTGTAATTCAGCAGATACTTGGTGACCCTTTCTAGGATACTATTGGGATATCCAGGCTCTTCCCTTGGTGTTGGAAAAAGCACTCTTGATCCTGCTATGTATACTGTACTCAACTTTTGCCATTAATAAGGCCTTGAACCTGCTCAGGCTGTTTCCTTGTCAGGGTATCTGCCAGTCACAGACACCCCTGAGGGAGGTGTGCAAGTAGGGGACACTGGTGCAAACACTGATGGGGCTTGGAGGCCATCTGTCCCCTCTGTGCAGAGTGCCTAGGGAAGGAAACTGAGACAAAAATGAGTAAGTGCTGGTCTATGGCGAGCAGACTATCTGGTATTAAATATTTACAACTGTGCTGATTTGCCAGACACTTAATGTTTCAATATTGAGCTGTTGAACTGTCACTGGGGTCTCTGGATGAAGCTGCTACTTGGTCCAGCACTACTGTGTTGTACCCCTGGTGCTCCTGGGTGGCTTTGGCAGTTCCCTCTCATTTCCAGAAATGTGGAGGATGCAGGAAAACATTTCCTGACAGCCTCCATTGGAAGCTCTGGTGCCATCCAGGGCAGCTGATCCCATACCAGCCCAAGGAGCCAGTCATTATTTAGCCACTGGCAGCTGTTTTGCTGCTTTGGGCAGGCATGAGCAGAAAGGGACCTTTGCTGTGTAGCTGTCACAAACTGGGAGTGAGGCTATTGGGAGCTAGTGACTAGGGTTAAGGATAATACATATTTTGTCAAAATTTATGTTTCAAAACAGTGTTAGCTGGAAAAATACCAGTTGGAGTAGTCTTTGTTGTTGGGTACTATTGTGGTAATTTATGAGAAGTACTAAATAAAGGCATACAACTTTAAAAAGGGCTGGTACAGCACTGGGGACAGGGGGCTGGGTGAACAGGAGTTGCTGAAAACTCTCTAAGGCCCATTAGCAGTGAAATCCAACCTCCCTCAGAGTAGCTGTTGGATGTGGTGGTGTCCAGTTTCACCAAACAAGCTGAGTCCTGGAAAAATTGAGAATTTAATCTTATTGTCTGTAAAACATGATGGCAAGCCACCTAATGGAGCTTGGCCTTGCCGAGCTCCCCTCTTCTGGTAGCTGGGAGTGGTGCCCAGCATAACTTGGGTCAGGGAAGCAGGTTGTCGTTATAATGAAAATTTATTTTCAGCTCTTTAAAAATCAGTATAATTGCTCTAAATGCAAGCCATTCTGAAAAGATTCTTTGTCTTGTAACAAAAGTAGAAAATTGTATTTATTAGAAGTTAATGCATGTAGTGAAAATATTTCCTGGCACTCAGTCCTAGCTAAAGTAGAAAAATCTGTTAATAAATAAAACTGGATGAACCAAAGTCATAAATGCCTCCAACAGCTGTGTGGTTAGTTGGTAGCTGGAGTGGGCATTTGGAAGGAGTCTAGATGACAGTGAGAATATACAGGCGGTGATAATTTTTTGAAGTGATGTTAGCTAAAGAGAGAGAGCTGTCCATGTGGAGCTCTCAGATACAGTATCCAGGCATGCTTCATGCTTGTAGTTTACCTTGCCTGCCATCCCTACAATATCTATTTACCTTATTTAAAATAAGATATGCATAAGCTAGATAAAGAGTAATAGATTAGAAAATAAGCCCTCTGATTTACAGGATGATCTGCAAAGCATAAAATGCAATATCAAACAGCGGCTCTTTCCTTGCACTCTAGTTTACATTAGGTCATGTTTTTAGATAAAGAAAGTAGAATTTACTTTGTGTCTGTTTTATAGAGTCTGCCCTAATAGCTGGCACAGAGGTCTAGATGTTACCAGTGTATTAACTTGCTGCTTTTGTAATAAAAATATGCTCTAAGGGTCTAAAACTTTATTTATTTTGTTTCCAGTAGAGATGTCACTGGGCAGGTTGAGCCCACCCTTTCCTTCCTGCGGGTGGGAGTGGCAGGGCTGGGGCTGCTGAGAGGCGCCCAGAAGGGAGAGGGAGGTGCGGGACCTCCTGGTGGAGGGTGGCACCACTGGGCACATTGATGCCAACGCCCCAGGTGTCACCAGCCATGTGTCAAGGACACCACGCTCCTCTGCCATGTGGCACCGTGCTCTTTCTCCAGGTGATGATTTCTGGTAATGCTGTGGAAAAGAACCACTGTGAAAGTCTCAGAACTCTGCTAGACAGGACTATGCTTATGTGCCTTCTTCTGTCTCCAAACTAATGTCCTCTGTTTGCTTTGATCTTTGTGATGCAGCCAAACACTGATGGGTTGTGCTAATGGATCTGCTGGTTTTTTTTTTTCCTCCCTTCATTGCACGACAGCAGCATTTTTAGCTCCCGATGACCACAATATTTTTTCCTTTCTGTGTTGTCTTTTATATAGTTGGCAGAAAATTAAAATTAAGCCAAAAGAAGTGAAAAATAGGAAGTCAGGGAGGAGAAAGCAATTTTATGAGAGGCTTATTTCTGGATGGGAATTTCTCTTACTTCTTTTCATCCTGATTTGTGATCTTTTTCACGTTCTCTTTAGGATGCTTGATAGGGTAGGGCAGGAAGAGTATGTCTTTCCTTCCTGTCCTTTGTGCTTGAAAGGCCACTAAAGGAATGAAGTTCACTAGTATTCAAAGAACTAAAAAAAAAAATGCATTCAGTTCTTAGTTTCACCCTGGAAAAAAACCGCAATAAGAAGCCAAAACACTATAAAATAAAAGATAGACCCATGAAGGTGCTTGACTGGAGAAGATTGCTTGTCCCTGCTCTCTTGCTTTGAAGTATTTATTTTTTTCACAGATGGAAATGTCTGAAAAGTTCTAAGGTAAGCATTCAAGAAAAAAATAACAAGAATAAGCATTCAATAATAAAATAATGCTGATATTGTAGGGACAAATTAATATAGAAGGGGCTGGATAAGATAACATTATATTAATAGCACAACTTGTTTGAAAGGATGTTTGTAGTGAGGTAGGGGGTTGGCCTCTTCTCCCAGGTAAGAAGTGACAAGAAGAGAAGAAAAATTGCACCAGGGAAGGTTTAAATTGGATATTAGGAAAAATGTCTTCACTAAAATGTTATCAAGCATTGAAACAGGCTGTCCAGGAAAGAGAGGGTGTCACCATCCCTGGAAGTGTTCAAAAAATGTATACATGTGTCACTTACATGGTTTAGCAGTGAACATGGCAATGCTGGGCTAAAAGTTGGACTTGATGATCGTATAGGCCTTTTCCAACCTCAATGATTCTATGATTTGTTTCTATGAAATTCTGAGTACTACAGTTTTGATTGCTGCTTCTTCCTTATACTTAATTTCTGACAGTAAGCTCTCAACATGATATTCCTGTGAATAATCAGAAGTAAAACTACAGATGGAGACAAACTCACAGACAAGTTTGATTCTTTTATACCCTCAACAAACATGAAAGACATTGGCATTTTTTCCCTTTTTAATGAAAAGCTTGTGAAAGTGCAAACATACATTTACATTGCTGTCAGCGTAGTCATGTACCCAAGAGTTTTCAATGAGGTTTTGCTGTCTTCATCAACACCCATGTGCCTGCAGCACTGATTTATTAGCTGTGCCCAGCCTTGCTAGCCATACCACTAGAATGGCAGGTTGTCTTTATTACAGAGGACACCTTCCTCAGGCTCCACACTCACATGCCTTTCCTGTTCTGCAGAAGACCTCATTATCCAAGTGATTAATAGAACTGCTTTGTAATGAAAGTCATGACATTACATGATTATTTACTAACAGACTGAAATTAAGAAATTTCATTATTAAAAATTCATAGCTTTTCACTTATGACAGTTTTTGAGAGAGGAGCCAGTGAATAATTTATTTGCCATAAGCATTCAGCTCATCCTTATCTGATGTTTTTGTGCAATGTTTATTCTTGAAAATCTGTAAAAAACCCAATGAAAAACAACAACAAAAAAATGCACACCCAAATAAAATTACCCTCCTAACCAAAATAAGACTGCCCACTCACTTTCTTCTATTGATAAAACCTATGTTTGTAAGAGGTTTTTTAACTGGAGCACATAAAGTTCATGCCAGTGCAGTTTGTACAGAGTTTGTAGCAAAAGTAGTTGAGTGTCTGTGTTTGAAGGCTTTGGTGCCAAAAGAACCCAAGTAAAATCCTTTGAAGTGTGGATTAAGCAAAGAGTTTTATTTTAGGAGCAGTTCTTTCTTGACCACTGTGATACTATTGAACTATCATAAAGATGTGCTGTCAGGGTTTGTTTGTTTGTTTGTTTTTTTTTTTTCCCGAAGTGTTTTCCACTTCAGTTGGATTTCTAAGTTTCTAGTAAAGATACTTGTTACAGATGAGGATCTCTGTGAAGTGAAATGTATGCACTGAAATTCTATTCTGCCTTTCCTAGACCAAGGGTTACTTCATAAGGCCAAGCAATGACTGTTCTGTTTTGAAAAGCACATTTTATCATTGGCAAATACAAAACAATAAGTCACGAGTTAGATTTAGGTTCAGCAAGGATCAGATAATCTATGCAGAAGCATGCACCAATTTCATCCAAGATGGTAGTTTCTGAGATCCTACAGTGGTTGCAAAGAGCTGGGTCATCTTTTCTTCCTTTGGGTAAAATGAGACAGGCAAGATATTCTATTAATATAAAACTACTGCGGCATTACTGGAGATGGGTGCTGAATTCTTTCCGTGAATATCTAGAAGAACTATTTTGTATAAATTACCTATGTTTTTTTCCATTAAATGCCTTTTGATCAAAAATCTGCCATGTGTGCAAGATGTGTATTCATCCTGGTCTGCAGAGCAATGGACCCATGTCAGTGAGGGACTCTGGCAGCTCTCATGGGGAAGACAAGCACAGAGATTGCCCTCTAAGCTTGTGAAGCCCCCTTAATGAAAGGGCCTGTATTGTTCCATAGCTTCCTACTAAATATTAACAAGAAGTTTAGTCTCATAATAATTAATCTCATCATGGTTCCTTAGTATTTTCATAATAGAAAAATTAATTACAATTACCTTCACATCAAGGTGAGTTCATAATTTGTATGTGTACTAGCAGATATAAGATTTAAACAAAAAAAGAAAAAGAACCTTGTGGCTGTAAAGTACAATGCCAATGTTACAGTGATTTCTGGATGCACATGACATCTCATAATATGAAATTTTCAAAGAAACAACCATCTGATTTCATACAATTTGGAAACAAGGAACAAAACTTACTTTGATGTAACTTTAGGGCATAGGAACAGGAAAGGGCACAGAGAAGATATCTAATCCATTCTCTGCTCTAACCAGGAACCTTCATCATTCTGGACAGATGTTTGTCTACCTTCTTAATGTGTCCAGAGATGGTGCTTCCACTGCTTCACTGCACTTTCAGACTACACTTCACTTTTAGAGATTTCTAATTTAATCTTGCTTCAGTTTAAAATCACTAGTACCAATTTGGATTGGTGCAAGCATGTGGGGTCCCTATTTTACTTTATTTGAAGTTACCTTTTAAGTAATTGAAAACTTAATGTCTCTCCTCAGTCTTTTTGTTTATGGTCCCAATTCCAACATCTTTATTTTAGATGGGACGCTCTAAACTTTCACCTTTCAGATTACTGTAGCTAAAACAATGAAAGATCTTCCCATTGCACTTATGGTTGCTCCTGTGGCCAGGCACGAGTTCCTTTCAGGTCATGAGCTCTCTGCTTTGATGCACAAGGTGTTTGCCCAGAGGACCTGATAGCTGCTTTACAGCCTGTAGCACTAACATCAGTAACACAGTGGCTGCTGAGATGTGTGTCACCACAGCCAGATGGGATCAGAGGCAGCTTCTAGACAATGGAGATTTAATTTTTCAGTATGTTTGCAAGAGAAACATTCTTTCTTTTTGGTGGGCATTCTCTTTGGGGTGGAGATTTAAGAGTAGAGATGCCAGTTATGTTGAAACCTATTAGGGACAATTAACATACAAGACTAGACAAATCTGTGTTGGAATGAGATAAGGGATACCAATTCCAGATGGAATAAAAAGCAGTTTAATAGAAAGAAGAATTTAAGTCATGGCAGTGTTACTGTTAATATGGATTTGAGCAAGTGTCTGTTTTTAATTGTCTTTAGCAATGTTAACAATCAGAAATTATTTGTCTAAAGAAGGGCTTGAGAGTTATCCAATAAATACTGTGTGAAACACAATCACTCTATATTCTTGCAGAGAATAGCAATTCTCAACTAGTTATGGAAGTATATCAGTCTTGGTCACAAGAAATACCAGTCAAAATTTTTTCTTAACTGTAACTAAGGTGACTGGAGAGCAGTTTAGAATGATGAGCCCAGAGGCTGAGTATCAGGCTAGAGCC
This sequence comes from Buphagus erythrorhynchus, assembly GCA_013400855.1. Classification (NCBI taxonomy): domain Eukaryota; kingdom Metazoa; phylum Chordata; class Aves; order Passeriformes; family Sturnidae; genus Buphagus; species Buphagus erythrorhynchus. Next base: position 66,246 of record VZTT01018628.1, on the reverse strand, counting down.
TGATACCAAGTTAAGGGTATACAAGAGATTGTGCTGAAGAACAGCATAACTCATTTCAGAACACAGCAGATCTCTTAAGATCTCTTAAGGCAAAATATATTCAATTTGATATGGCAGTGTCTGATTTTTCAAGCATATCTGTACAATTCCACTGAAGTTAGTGGAATATACAAACACCAGAAGCAGAAGTGGTTTATCTTTGAACCTCAAACCTTTGCACCTTTCTAATTGCTGCTCGGGGCTCTTGTATTTTTCCAGCTTTCCTTAGAAACAAATGCATGTACCAAATATAAAGGAAGTAAAGAAAATGTGAGGAGGCAGTAGAATATGGTACTTTCAAACACGTCAGCAAATACCGAGAACTATTCCCAGATATGGTCTTAAAAGAAAAATGGTTGATTGAATTTGGAGTTTTCCAAAACATCTGCTTCTTCAGCTTGATGGCCCAAATGGAACATTAAAAAAAGAATGATCTCAAATTTATAGTTCAAGAAAATAACCCTTTTTTTTTCTAAAAAAACCAGCGTATTTTTTCCTTTTTGTAAGAGAAATGTGTGAGTAGGAACATCGGTTTTGATATGGACTATTTGGTTACTGTGATTGTGTCACTGTTGACATGACATGGAATTCAACCACCTTGCAGCTCTAAAGTGGCCTTTCTTCTGCTGTACAGTGAGGAATTTTTCTTCTGTTATCACGTTGTTATTTTTGTTGGGTTTTTTTAAGGAATGTGCTAAGTTTGTAAAGCAGGACTGGCTGTTACAGACACCCCCTGACAGTTGCTGAATTCACCAAGTGCAAGCCTTTGGGGCTGTAAGTTACACCAAGACTGCACAAGCTGCTAGGACAGTTTCTTCCTTGCAGGTGTCAGCTATTCCACAACACTGCATTTGTCTGTGACTTGCCAACATAACTTTTGAGGCTGTCAGGTTCTGTAGTAACCACCTTCTGTAACAAGAGCATCTATCAACTTAGTGAAAAAGCTATCCTGTAAGAAAGTATTAAAGATAACATACATCATTTTCTGAAAGCCTATGCATTTGCAAGCCCCCTGAACCACTGCCACCAACACACTTGAATTAGCCTCACCCTGCCCTAGTGATGAAGGGGAAGGGATTATAATGCTGTTTTGAAATATAGACTAGAGCTTTTTTGGTGCACTTGATTTTATTAATTTTTCCCCAACTCCTTTACACACTGCACCAAGTAAGTCACATGGTTTATTATTTTAGACTTGGAAAATAAGTCAACTGAGTTGTCTGGAATGTTGGGACCTTGCAGACCTTGGCAAGCAGCTTGCAGCAACAGAGTGAGTGTGCTCTTTCATGGAGTCTTCCTCACCCATAACAATCTGGACTTCTCTGGTTATCTTCATTGTTCAGCTCTGAGAAAAGACAGCCTTTATTCACAGTGCACATTTGAACCTTTGGGGACAGTTACTGGAAATTTTGTGGAGGTTATATATTTATTTTCTTTCCTGAGAGCTGTTGGGATCATTCCAGAGCGCTGCAGAATGATGTGATGTAAACACACACAGACTGACTCAGCTTGTCAAAAACTCATTTAAATATAAATGCATAAAATAGAAAAAAAAACACCCAAACTGGAATATGTATGTGCTAAAAGCCCTTTTTGTGATTGCTGAATCTATAGCGTTATTGACAATTTGTTGTAGCTGAGGGATTACAGAGGAAGTGCTTCCCAGCTTTCCTTAAGTTTAATCCTTGCATGACATGTTTGTTAACTAGAATCCCCATGTTACCAGTCTGGATTGGATTTGGTACTACACCATGTGTACACTTGCCACAAATGGAAAGTAGAGAATCCTAGGATGAGGTGAAGAGATGCATTCCCTGTTACTTCAAGTTTCTTCCTTCGTAAATTCATTGGTTTTGTGCCTCGTTTGGAATATTTTCACAAATTTTAAAGGCCATAGCAGTTCTACCTTTGTGCTGCATGCTTCAGATAAGGTGCTTCCGTAGGAAGTTTATTTGGTGCTGCTGGTCTGCAGCGTGCTCTCTTCGTAAGGAGGCACTGGGTCTGGAGAGAGCTCAGTGTGAGCCTCTTCCATGGCAGTCTTCATGGTGGCCTCCTCGTATGATGGAGGCAAACACACCGAGAGGAACGTGGCGTCAGGGAGCAGTGTCGAGTAGTGGAAGCTCTGTTCACTGCTCCAGGGCAGAGCAGAGAGGAAATTGGACACATCGTGCTCAGGCAGAGCCTCAGGAAGGTCGATGCTGAAGATCTGCCCCTGCGGAGTGGGGCGCTGGCAACGGCGGTACAGGAAGAGCAGCAGGAATGCCAGGAAGAGCATCATGGTGGCAGGCAATATGATACACAGAAACGGCTCTATGTCGTCTTTGGTAGAACTCGTCTGTTGTCTGCTCTGTAACCAAAGCAAATAGGAAGGGTGTTGGATTCCTGGAGATCTCTTAATCATAGAGCAAAACCACATTCCCCATCTCCATCTTATGACATAGCAGTTGTTTTTCCAAATTTCTTTCTCTCTGCACTAGTATCATTCAAGCAGTATGTTTTGCAGACTCATGAATGCTATTTACTTGCCAATTACAGCAAATCGCAACCAGAGACAAAAACCCCAGAGAAGTTGCAAGGAGTATTGGGTTTTTGGAAAACCTTGTCTTCAATAGGGAAAAAAATCCAACAGCTTGAAAACATATGCAATTTTATATGATATTTTATTACTCTTGGATTACAGTGGGACCAGTCAACTTTGCAGGAGATGGGTTGAGCTTTTAAAATTTAGGCATTGAATTGCAGATGAATAAGGCTGGTGATCCACCATCTGCTGTTGTTTCTTTCTGTTTGGAAAACTGTTTAAAGAACAACTATTATGACAACTTTCAAACTTTCAAAAGTCCTGTCAAACAGGGCCCATTGCCTACACTACCTGCTCTTTGGGTTGTTCTAACCTCCCAGGCCTGTTCCAAATTAAACATGTGTTTTTATTGGACAGGACAGCTTGGACTGGACCTCTTGAGCTTGTTCTGCCAGAGATCCAAGATCATTTTTCCCTGTTTAGAACTATGGAAAAAGAACTTCTGGTGTAAGAGAAATAACAGTTGTGTCAGCTTTGTTTTCTGCAAAATGTAGCACAAAAGACCTCTGTCCCAAGCTTTTGAATTGTGATGTAGTGTTAACCGGTGTCATAAGCTATAAGAAAAACCAACAAAGCCATTTGTGTTCTTGAGTGGCTTTAGTTTTAAAATTTAGTATATCTTGTTTCCAGTCTGACTCCATCTTCTAATAATTGGGTGTCATGGAGAGTCTAGTCTAGGGCAGAGAGAAAACCCAAACCCTATAATGCTGTTTATCAAGTCATTCCCTTTGTAAGATCTTGATGAATGCTATGAGGTGGCTTTTTCACATTTACATGGTGAGACTAAACAGGTCAATGGATCAGATTTCCTTTATTCTGAGAGAAGGTGCCCAATCAGGCTGGGAGAGCTTGAGTGATTCTTTCCTCAAAGGGTTTGGAAGCAGGAATGCAAACTGGCCATTTGCAGCAATGGCTTTGTGAAAAGGACAGTAACTCCAGTGTCTCCTAATCTTAGTCTACAAAAACTTTCAGGAATCAGTGTCATTCTTCTAGCTACAAAATCACACTATAATCTACATTCAACTGACTATCTACCAGGCATTTGTAACCTCTTTGCTTTGTTGTCATTTTTTGAAATGATTATTATGTGGTCATGCCTAAGAAAAATAAAGTAAATAGGCATTGACTCCTAATGAATAATGTAGGGGAGATTACTGCTTTTCTGTTTTTTCCCTAAGGTATTGTGGGTATGAAGCTAAATGCACTTATGTAATTTTAAAATACACTGGAACCTTTGCAGATTAACTATTAATCTATTTTCTCCAATGGTCTTTTACCCCCAAAAAATGCATCTTAAAGAATTATTTTATATTTATTGATATTTTTTGTTAAAGAATTTCTGTCTATACAAACTGTTGTCTAACCTGACCATTCAATGAGTAACAGGAAAAAGCAGAATTGGAAGAACTTGTTCCAGCAGTTCTTCCAGTGCAGAAGTTATTAAATAACTTCCTAAAAATGAGGGGACTTTTTTTAAAAGTTAGTTAATGCTTTTTTAGTATGTCTTGTGGGGCGCCTACAACATTTCATGAGAAAATGAGAAAAAAGCATTCAGTATTATGTTAGTGCACTATGTATGTGTAGACTCACTGATACTGATATGTTACTAATATTCTTACAATAAATACTGAGAAGAGCTGAGCTTATAATGGACAGCATTATTCACGAACAGTGAAGAGCTTGTTTTTAAAATCCAAGTCTAAGTTTTGAATTTAATTTCTAGGGAGCAGGCTTTCATCCAGGTTAAATGTTGGTCTTAGGATCTGTGAGTTGCACAGTGTTCTGGTGGTTTGTGAGGCCAGAGAGTGAGATTGCCAGTGTTTCCGACATGAGATTAGTAAAATGTATATAAAGCCCCAATTATCGTTTCTTCAGTGCAGCTTCCCCATAAATTTCACTGAAACTATATTTGTGTGTTAAGTAATGGCCAAGGACAGTGTATCCTTCATGTGCTGGTGGAGGCACAAACAAGAGTTAGTGCTGTAAGACATGGCCTTGTACAAATACTGGATTTCAGAAGGGAAGGGAAGGTTAAACTTGATGGAAGAAATTAGCAAATGGTCTTGGATCTCAGGGAAATAAATATACTTTGCTCCAAAGCCTTGATTGGAGCCCAGAGGTCTTGGGCCTTGCAATGAAGTACCCATTAAGAGAAATGTGCAAAATATATTATTGTTGGAGAGGAAATTTTGCATCTAATGGCAAAAAAAATGGAAAGAGTGCAACTATTTGTAGTATGAGCTAGCTCAGATGGCCACAGTCTGTGAAGTACCTATTAAAGGACACCTTAGGGTACCAGTAAATTACTGGCCTAAAACCCTTCTTGTTTAAAGGCCCTCCAAGAGTAACCTATAACACTGCTTCTAAAGTTGTAAAATCAAGCTCTCAAGCCTGAATAAATGCCAGCATTTTTGAAATCTATGAAATCTTTAATTTGCTCTGCAGCACATACAATTTTTAATTACATTATTGTGCACAAAGTGCCTCCTCAGGGTTGTGATAGATTTTTTAGGGAAGGAGATGAACACCACGATACTGCAGGGTGTGTAGAGTATGCAGTGACTGAGTCAGAAGGCTGGGAAGAGAGGACTGCCTGCTTGTGTGGTAAAGCAAATGTTCCCTGGGGAGCTGTACTCCTGTCTCTGCTACCAAATGCTCTGGGGAAGGGGCAAGCCAGACCAGTGGAGGTGCTTCTGTGGGTTACTCGTTGGTTATGCCTCATTTTGAGTGCCTGGGTTGAGACCCTTGGGTATGGTCTGCAGAAATTCTGCATCTGTACTGCTGACTCTGAAGGTGAAAAGGCAGTGTCCCGAACCTGCAAGTACTTTATTGCACTGTGGGATCTGGACAAAAATTGCACAGGTTATTACAAAGCAGCCCATATTCTCTTGTACTCCCTAAAGTGGTTGGGCGATTGGACCACCTGATTTTCATTGTAGGCCCCTTCCAGCTGAACTTCTCCTATTTTATCCTATTCTATTTCAAAATAACCACAATAACCAGTGCCTGGTGGCTATCTATTCAGTAATGTGTGCAAAATACAACATAATAAATTTGTTTACTTTGTTTTTTCATTTCACTATGACTGTATAGTTGTGAAAGAACAGTAAGTGTGTTTTACTATGCTCTGCAAATTAGTGAAATGTGAAGCAGACAGGATTAAGAATTAGGCAATATTACAGAATTATAAAATATGCTGAGTTAGAGGAGACTCATCAGGATCATTGAGCCCAACTCTTGGCCCTGTGCAGAACACCCCAAGAGTCACACCATGTGCCTTTGAGCATTGTGCAAATGATTTTTGAACTATGTCAGGCTTGGTGCTGTGACCACTGCCCTGGGGAGCCCGTTCCAGTGCGCAGCCACCCTCTGAGTAAAAAATGTTTTCCTCATATCTAACTTAAACCTCCCCAACTCAGCTTCATGCTTTTTCTGTATGCTAACAGGTGACTATAAAGCCCAGGTTTCCTCAGTCTGTGTTTCAGAGTACTCATAGCTGTTTGAACACAGCTAATGTTAAGACTTTCCTATCTGGATGAAGTGATTTGTAGGCTACTTAGTGAATTATTTGAGCTGAAATAGTTTTTCTTAAGTTAATACTGCCCCACAGATGCCCTGACCCTGAACAGGGAGTTTTATATCCATTTTGATGCTGCCTCCTGCCAAACATTATGTGGACTTATTTTGAGATGTAGTTCCAAAAGCTGATGGACTTCTTGTACATATATCCATATAAATGCATCAAATATATTAGGAGACAATTGATCAATATTAGTCCCTCTTTTTCTATTGTGGTTTTGTGCCCATTTCTGCAATGACTGCCTAAAGGGCTACTGAAGAATGTTGCAAAGATCTTGACACAAAGACTTGGAAAATCAAATAGGCATTTAGAAAATTATAATAAAAATCGGAATAATTTTAATAAAATGTATCAAAGGTCACTTAAAAAATAATTCTGAAATTCTAAACTAAAACTAGTTCTAAACTGACCTAAAACTAACTTCTGCAGCTGAAGTTAGATTTCTCTAAAACTAGAAAAGTAACCACTGCGTATAGGTATCAGGAATAGCTGCCAGAACTGGAAAATAAAATTTTCTAGAAATCAAACTGAATCTTCATTAATTGAAAGTAATATGACTGCAGAACATATTTAAGGTAAAATCCTCTACTGTTTTACATCTGAAAGTTTCCACACCAGGCATATGAAGTGACTGATGGAATTATTAATTGACTGGTTTTGTTTGATGCTGCTGCATTGGAGATCAGTGTGCTCTGCCTGTGTCATCACAAGCATCTATTGTCAGGTTTGTAAGTCACAAAAATAAAGACCTGACTTCCAGCATGAAATAAGTTACAGACACATAAATATGGGAAAATACCATTTTGAAACAGAGAAAGGCAGAAAAGAGCATGGAAGTAAAAGGGATCATATTTCTAAAAAGTCTTGTTTTCCCAGAACTGATTCTTAGTAGGATAGTTTGGACATTTGTTTATTCTCCTCCTTTCATTTATACATTTATAGAGACTGAAGAAGTTTCCCCCAACCACTGTGCACATACTAGAAGTAGTAAAGCCTTTCATAAGTAATCTGTCTGCCTATGTTTTTTTAACATGCTGAGCATGTACAGTTGCCAGCTTACAGATTATGTGACCCATATCAGTTAAGATGAGCTTTTACTCGTGCCTGTTGATAAAGGAATGAAATGCAGAGTGTGGCTGAGTTGTGTGGTATATCCATGATGAGTAATGGAATGGACTTGGAGCTGAACTATGTGTCTGGACAAACGAGGGGCAGTACCTGCCTTGCAAAGGAATGACCTCATAAGGCAAAACATGAGGTTAAGGAAAGCTTTTGTGGGAGGATAGAAAAACAAAAGTTTTATTTTGCTTACTGAAATTCCCATTGAAGTGATTGAGTTGTGCTAAGATTTATTATGTTGTTAATGATTTGCTAGCATACTTAGAACTCCATTAAAATTATTTTTGTTGATATAGCCTATATTTATACTAATATCTTTTGAAGTTGAATCAGGAAACTGATACTTCTGAAATGTTTTAAGTGGATTTGGAACAAAGTCTGCTTTGAAGTCATTAGGGTGTGGTCACCCCATAGGTTCTTTTCCAAGCTCTATCCTGCTTCTTGAAGCTGATTCATTATTGCTTGTAAAAATCAAAAACATGTAACTCTGGTACACAGAAAAACATTTTTATGTGGTTTTGTATCCATTAGTAATGACACGTAATTTAGAAGTGAGCCTGGATTTACACAGATTTTTCAAATACTTGTTGAAATGTGACTCTAGTGATGCTGTTTGTTTCTCACTGTGAGATAAAAGCAGTCTCGAGGTGTGAAGACATTGCCGTTGCTATTCTAACTCTGGCAATGTTACCAGTGGGGCAGTCTTTGTTAAAATTGTGGTGACATTTAAATACTACTTTTTGTCCTGTTTTGACACCCCCACACACTCCTACCCCCATTTATTTTGCAACAGTACACTTTATACATATCAGCTGAGTAGTGCGGCCAGTTCATTTGCTAATGCAACATGCTTCGGACATTTACCGAGGACGTACAAACACCTTAAATTATTATTTTTGATCAGAGAAAGCCTTCTGCTGTATCCTAGACAAAGCCAGAAAGCAGGCTGTGTTTTCATCTCTAGGGGCTACTTCCCTCCCCCCACTCGGCTGCATGTGATCCTCTCTCGCAGAAGTAATCAGCGCACAGCTTAGGGAACAAGAGTTCATTGCTGCCTGCCACTGACTTGCAACATCTGCAGAAAGGCTTCACAGGACCACATCCAAGGCGTAAACACGCCTTTAACAGAAAGGAAAACAAGGATGGGCTATGCTTAAAAGGAGTAATTAAACTTCCTTACCTGCCACCCTAGCAAAATTTTTCCATCTCATGTTTTTCTCTTCCACAAATGTGTTTAAAAAGACTTAACAGCAATAAAGAAATGCTCCGACTCTATGTAATTGAGCAGTACAGCTTTGAGACATCCCAATACCCAGGGATTTCCTCTGCACTGTACACTGAGGCATTACACAGGCATACACACACATGCAAAGTCAAAGGACATGCCACAGAGATGAGCAGGGGGGTACAGACCTGAAGCTCTGTTTCCAGAAGTGGCCCACCTGGTTCACTGTTTAGCCAGTCATAGCTTCCCCTGTCAGCATGTCCAAAATTTTTCAAGCTGCTGCCCAAGAGCCACCTCATGCTTTCATTAACCTGGTCTTCTGTCTTCGTGCCTCCACCTTGCTCCGCTGCTGGCAACTGCGTCTCCGCCTCCCAGCCCTGACCCAGCCGGGCTGCTGCAGCTAATGATCCCTCCTAAATGATATCCCCTTTACAGCAGAAAAGAAAAAAAAAGAAGTCAGACACCCCCTCTTCGTCAGGAAGCCAAGCAAATAGATCTCAGAGCCTCTCTCCACTTCCAACTCAATCTCTCTGGATTTGCTTCAGTGGCCTACATTACCAGCAAAGCTGGCATCAGGTATCTGGGAGCTGGGGCTGATAGCGCTCTGATTGGAGCACTCCCTGCATTAGGATTATTAAAAGGAGAATTTGCATGTGAATCTGAGCCCACATGGTCATGACTCCGTGTGGATAAATAACGCTCTATATTTAGTTATCTAATAAACATTATTTCCAATAAAATAAAACTCATGCTTTTAGGTTGGGAGTGAAAGGGTAACTGAGATTCCCCCCTCAGTTACACAGTGCAAGGTGGAACCACAACCCAGGCAGATTTTTGTTCCCTGTTGCTGAAACATACAGAAAAGAGGGTGGTTTCTGAGTAGAGAGGCAAGGACACAAGGCTAAATGCTGTGCTGAATTATTTAGCAGTGTTAGGATGTAGATGTTAATGATAAATCCAGAGAGCGAGCTCTGCCAGGAAAGCTTTGGTCACTGTGGGAGAGTATGATTCCTTCTGGTAAGAACGAGTTGTCAGTTCAGTTAAATCAAGTTAACAGCTTTCCAGGATACTTGTTAAATGGCAATTGTTCCTAGTGAGAAAACTCTGTTTATCCACAAAAAGCAACACAGACTTATTTCACTGATGTGTAGTAACTTCTGAAGGGAAGACTCTTTAACCTGAGCTAAACCTTGATTCTACTTGCAGCTTGTGCTGAAAATCTGGAGCTGTCTCTTGCTGCCTTGCTGTGAGCAGAGGGAAAGGCTATTGCTAAATGTCCCTTTCAACTGTGCAACTGTGGGGCACTTTTTATATTTCTCAAGGCTTATCTGTCTGAGCAGAGGTTGTGTTTAGGACTGATGACAGAATCTTAACCTCTTATTTCTTGTGTGGACGTTTTTTCATCACCTCTTAGTTCATGACTTCCAGAAAACTGCAGGCATAGTTGGCAGTGGCAGGCTCTGGTCCTGCAGCTCCAACAGTGGCAGTCAGCAGTGCCAGCACTCACTGCTTCTAACAGGAGGACCCTGGAAGAACCTGTTCCAAAACTGGCTGTGATCCCTGTGTCTGCAGCTTGCAGGAAGGATTCACCCTGCAGGTGAACTATGGCTGTAGAAAGAGAGGTGGTAGCTTGATAAATCTATCCTATTTTGTTACTGGATTTGCCAGGTGAGCAGTGGAAAGGGAACAACAATATTCCATGAAGAGCTGGTCTTGCCGCTGAAGCAGCCACATCATTTGTTGGAAACTGAACTCTTGCTTCTGCTGAGGCAGTCCCTTGTGTAGCTAGAAATCTCACCTCAGCAAAGCCTGAGAAGTGCCTGCTTGTGAGAAGGCTCCTCCTTTCCTCAATGCCTCACTTGTTGGAAAGCTCTTTCAGAGGTGGTGAGTGTGCCCAACCACCAGGTCTAGGGCAGTTACACTGTGACTTACCACGTCCACTGAGAAGCCAGGTCTTAAACATGGATTAACAGGTCACAGGTCAAAACAGTAAAATATTTCTCTTGATATCTCAACATCTTGTATAAAAGCAAGAATAATGATCATCTTTGCCAAACCAGTGTTAAGAAAATAAATTCCTTAAGAGCCTTGAGACTGTGTAGCTTAAATATATAATCTCACATGCAAGCAGGAAACATTCATATACTATCTTAATTAGGGTCTTAGTGCAGCCCCTAAGATTATTAATGCTATTTTTAAAAGCTTGCTATAAATTTGCCTTGGGACTGTGCAGGAATAATGAGAAGAAGTAAAAAAATATGTCTCCCTACAGTATAAACACCTGTTTGGCATCCTTAGATTCTAGTTGATGCATTTTAGCCAAGAAAAATAAGGTGTGCATAATAAGTCTTTTAAGACTCACTGACCTGATTTGTCAAGTGCTGCTTTGAATATTTGACCTCTGGAAAATGTGTAAGAATGATTTAACTTTGTAGAGCTGACGCTGAATGGGAATTTGGGGAAATGCAGTGCCTTTTGTCAGGCAGCTAATTATAATATAGAATAATGATTGTCCCTCTGGCTTTTTATATCATCAGTGGACTCAGTAGCAAGATGAGTGAGTGTGATTGGGATATCCTCTTTCTGCTGCCAGGGGTCAGGTGCCCATTTGCTGCACTACCTTTGTAGAGCAGATCTGCTCTTGTGCAGAACTGAAACAGAGCCATTCAAGACTGAGTTTGTGATGGCAAATCTGTTGCAGATTTCTGCCAGCCCTATGGGGCTCACAGACACTTATCTTCCCTTCTCACACGGAGTTCATAAATACTATTGTAGCTTGGGGCGTGGTGTAATGTGAAAGCTGAGGCAAAGAGGCTCATCCTTAATTCCCAGCCCTTGGCCAGATGTCAGGATTGCCACTTTGAAGAGTGGGTTGCATTCAGAGATCATCAGATCTTGACAAGGACAAAATGTCCTATTCTCCTCCTCCGCTTTGTTCTTTGAAATAGTTTGATCTAGAAGTTGCCTGGTCAAACAATCTGGAGAAAATAGCTGACATGGTATGGTACCACTGACTTTGATTAAAGTTTGGTAAAGGTTTGTGAAACAATGCCAACATGATGTTTCTAACTGAGGCAGTGTTGGTATTATCACTTCCAATGCCCTAGCAGAGAAGCAGGGAGAAATTTTCTGAGGAATTTTCTGCAGAAAATAGGTGCCTTCGCTGTCCTGTTTGAAACTGTTCTAACTGCTTGTCATAAATTATTCATCTCTCTGATTTGCTGAGATGTTTGAGGCTTGCAGTGTAATTCTAGGCTCTATTACCACTAATATTGGTAGGAACACAATATCCACAGTGCCTTAGACAACCTTTCAAGTTTCTTGATACTTTCTTCTTTTGCTGCCCACAGGAGGTGGTAGAACTTCCCTGATTGAATGACTGATGCTGTAGGGGATGGTATGAGGGTTAATCTGAATAATGCAAAGCTAGAATTTTAGTGGGTGAGGTGTTCCACTGTTAGCAGTCCTGTGTTGGCAGGTGTAGATTCACCAGGAGAAATGGAGGGACACGATGACTTTTGCCTATAACCTGTTGGCAGGTGCTTCTGTGTCCTTCAGGTGGGAGTGGTTTTGGCTTCTGTTCATTCCCTCTCACTTGGGTAATTAAGCAATTCTGTTTTGTACTTTTTTGGATAAATTTTTATTATTTTGAGATTTTAGCTTTACTTTTCTTCTTTGTTAATTATTGATACTTTTTTTTTTCTAAAAAAATCACCTTCTGAAGAGCATTCTCCTCTCCCCACCCAACTAAGCCCACTGTTACTTCAAAGGCTAGACACAAGTTAGCATATCCCTGCCATAGCTCTGGAGAGCAGTGTGTGAGGACAGGGTGGATGTACCCACATCCTGTAAAAACAGAGGCAGGGAGACCCTGCTACCAAATACGTGCACACTGTTGCTGTCCCTCGGTGCAGGGAGCAGCAGGAGGATCTGCTGGGTTACTCATCCCAGATCCCTGTGCTGCAGATGGGTAGCTGAAAACAAAGTCATTAGAGAGAGTGACAGGGAGAGACCTCAGGCTGCTGCCAGAGCAGCCTTCTATAGAATGTCCCTCAAAGTTTTGTGAGTGTGATAACACCTGAAAAGCTCTGTGGTCGTGGCAGAGTGCTGGTGGCTGAGCAGTATCCATCTGATGATACTGTCTAGAGTTATGGGGTTTTATTATGTACTTTTTTGTAGTTTCTGTCAATCTAGGTTTGATCCCCTTCATTTGCACTTGGTCATCCTTACCCTGAATTCTTATTTTCTCTTATTTAAGAGAAATATCTGCCACTCTATTGAAGAATGTATATCAGCCAGCAGACACTGTATGGCATTTCATTCCCATTTAGCTAAACTGTAGAAACTCACTTTGGGGAGGGGTTGGTGCTGTGGTTGGGTTTTTGGTGATTTGGGTTTTTTTCAGCATTTCTGAAGGGCCAGCTGACCCCATTATGCTTTGGATTGCATTTGCTTTTAGAAGTGTTTCCATAAGCTTAGTGAGAAATTAAGCATTTTATAAGGTTGCATATCCTTAGTAGCATAAGTAAGCTTAAAGCTACTTTACAAGGATAATATTCTAAAAAGAAACAAATTTGGGTGGTGTTGCTGCAGTTGGGTTGAGCTCCACACTCTCTCTTTTGTACATTTTTGTTATTAATATTGTTCATTTTCTTATCTCATCGCTGTTTCTAGTGAATCTGTCTTATCTCAACCCATGACCTTTGCCTTTTGTGGCTCCAATTCTCTCAAATCCTCTGAGAGGGAAGAAGGGGAAAAGAAGGTGGGTGAGCAAGTGGTGTGTAGTTTGGAGTTTCAGTGGGAAACACTAAATTGGAGAGTACCATTCCTAAACCATGACACCAGTATAGGGAAATAAACTTCTAAGGAGAAATGTGAATGCGAGGTTAACCTTCAGGTGAGCTTTTAAAAGTAAACTTTTAAGATTTACCTTATTGTTCATTGTATTTGATGTTGCTTACCCTGGTGGTTGACATTGTGTAGTGCTGGGCAGGCCTTAGATATGGAACTCTCAGCATATCTGCAGTCGTGTGTTCAATTTTTTGTTCAAACTGATGCAATTTTCTTCTAGAATATTGTGAATCCCTGAATGAAATCTCTTGAGACTGTATCCAAGTACAGCAGTCTCTGTGTCACTACTTGTTGCTAACACAGCAGATTTTATACAAAGAATGATTGTATCTTTATATAGTCTGATTTGGTTGGTATCATTTGCTGCCAAAAATCTATTATCTTTAGATTCTAAAGGAATTATTCTTTCTGACATGGTTGCTTAGAATCAGTGTCAGGAGAGCACTGTTGGAGAAGCAATAGCTCTTCTAGCTTCTAAAACTAGCTCAATTCTTCATCAGAGTGAAAAAATGGAAAAAATGGAAATTTACTTTTAAGTCCTTTGTCATCCCTTTAAAGCCAGGTGTAGTTCCACAGCAGAACTGTAGTTATTAACATACCCTCTTACAGGTTATTGTCTCTGACTACAGACTTAGAGAAGCCCTGATATTGCCCATCATTAACAATGAATCTGTAACTCTTCATTTGCCATTATTAAAATACAAATATTGAAATATTTGAAAAATCAGGATACACTTGTTCAGTGTTGTACTCAGTTGTCAAGGAAACCTTTGGCCCTCTGGACAGGAGACAAACTGTCTGTGTATTTCTGATTCCATATGAACTGTATTATTGAACAAAATATAAACTGAGAGGCTTTGAGTAATTTTGTACTGTTTTGCTTGGAATAAAACACATTTTGTGTACAGTTCCAATTCAGACCTCACAACCTGAAGTTTAATCTGATTTGAATCCAAAGATTTCTACTTCAAACTTACAGAGAAGATGCACAGCCTCCTGCAACCTGTAGAAAAAAGTTTGCTATAGAAATGAAATATATTAAGAAAATCTTGTATATAAATAAAGCCCCAAATCTGCAGATGTGACCACAACTTTATTTTCTCAAGTGCACTTGTTAATGGTTCAACTGGCCAGCAAAATTGGAACCAAGCCTAGGTTTTAGGGTATGAGCCTTGTTACACAAAGGCAGGTCAGTTAGCCTTAAATGCATGATAATAAATGTTAATAAATGCTAATAAAGCAGAGCTGATGGCATGCATGGACTGCAGTGGTACCTGAAGGGGCAGAGAAAAGGGAAAACTTCTCCCCACCAGTCGCGTGGGAAGTGAGGGACCCCCAGGGAGGCACCCTCCTCCTTGGGGTGTCCTGTTGGAGCAGCAGTGACTCTGCTGAGTGTGACTCTGTGGGAGCTGCTCAAACTCCCCGTTGCCTGTTTCTGTTTTATGATGCTGTTTGTGTCAATTGCATCACACTCGATGCCAGTGGTGCAATTGTCCTGACTGGCTGCCGTGCCTGTGTGTGTTAGTGAGCAGCGTCTGCTGGATAAGTAAAAAGCCATTACCCTTGTGGATGCTGAAGTTACCTGATAAAAACTGTGAGGGGAAGGCTGAAGAGGTCCTATAATGGAGCTGTAGACTTGAAAATAAAACGTCAGGAGGTAGAGGGGGGGAAAGGGATGAGTCAAACACAACAGGCAGATGTTTCCAATATAAAAACATTTTAGAATTGACCAGTGCAAGGCCATAAGGATAAGAACACTTGGGACAGTGGGGTAAAGGCACTGCCACAATTTCCTCGGGCTGGGGACATTAGAGCTTACATAGATGCAAGTGGAGAGTATGCCATGGGATTGGAAGTGAAAGGGTCTTGGTATTAGAAAAGGAAACGTGCCATGCAATACCCTCCGTAGAAACCATGGATACAAAGGCAAAGGCGTTAAGTGTGGTTTCTTAAAACAAAAGGCTTAGCCTGGCAGCAGGAAGTGGCACGGCAAACCCATCATGAAAGAAATGTGTTGTCTGAGGGAAGTGTGAATGTTTAGATGGGAATAACTGTGCATTAGAAATACCTGGACAGTTGAGCTGCTGAGAACCACTACTGAGCATGGGCAACTTTGTAACTAACAGGCCAGGTTTTGAGTTAGGAAATGCAAACCGCAGCCCAAGAATGATGTGCTGATGTTAAGGTGTATAGAGGTATGTGATCGTGCCTTCTGCAGTAAGCTGATGTTGAGGTGGGGATTGTATGAGAAGGGTCAAAACAGTAGCAGAATGTAAAGAAAATTCTGCTCTGGGGCTTGGTGTGGTTGAATGGATGATCTGAACTGTTCTTCCATATGTGCAGTCCTTGATTCAGAAGACTATATTGTCATTTGAGAGAGCATGGAGAAAATATCCACTGCAGCGACCCACTTCTGGACAGGGAATGGGAAAAGGGTGTTTGTCCCGTGGCGCATTCCAGTTCAGCCTGCATGGGCTGCACTGATGCTGCTGTGCAAAACGTTATTCCTGTGTGAAGGAATACTCAAGAGTTATACAGAGAGAAAAGTCTGAGGCCAGGCTGATTAAATGTGGATTTTCTCTTTGAGGAAAAAGTAGATTTTGCTTGGGGCAGTGGTGGACAAAGGGAATCAGTTGTGAAAGGAACACTTGAGGCAGTCATTTTATTCTGCTACAAGATGGGGATCCTCTCACCCCTTTTCCAGGCATATCCCCCTCACCCTCTCAGTATCAAGTGACTTGGTGTGTTAACAGCAGGACGAACCAGGTGGCTGCTGAGGGGTAATGGGGCCTGTAGGGGTGAGCATTTACAATGTGCCCAGGTTGTAGAGGCAGCTCTAGGCCTGACTGCTTAGAGGCATTTACATGCTGATGTTGCTCTGCAGGGTTTATGGTTTTTTTTAAACTTTACTTGACTTCAACCATTACTTTTTGCTATGTGCAGGGTGTAGCCTTCTTGAGAGGGATGCTTGTCCAGCCAGACTGGCTTGGTTTGATGGCTCAGGCTCTAAAAGAGACACTCAAAATGATGTAGTTTGGCACTTGTGCCCTGCCCCAGGCTCCTCTTTCTCATCCTGTTTTTCTTCTGCAGTCACTGCAGATCTGTGATGTCTAGAACAACACAGCACACCGCATACCCCATCTACCCCACAATCCAAACAGACCCTGAATAGTGGTCATCCTTCTTCTTGCCCTACTCTCAGCACAGCTCTACCTAAAAAATGGAAAATGTGTGAGATAAAATTAGCAAACTAGATTAAAAAATTAAAAAACTTTCCTTTTTTTTTTTTTTTTTTTTAACCTTGATGCCCAGCTTTGCAAATGAATAATCTTTATTCTCTTGGGTTTAGGGCTGGTCACAAGAGCCTGCATTGAGATATTCAATTATTTAGTGTCCTTTTAAAAGAAAAGGTAATGTATGCAAGAGAGATGTTAAGATCTGCTCTGGTGACCATCCCTGCAACTGGAATTTTAAAGGAACATTTTTGTCAGGGCCCTTGTGCTTGTGGTGCCACCATTGCAATTCTACCCAGAAACTGACTTCTCTGTTTTCTCAAGGGACAATGAATTATTTTTGCAAACAACAAATTGTGTAAGCAAACCAACCAAGAGCCTTGTCACCTTCCTCTCCTCGCATGAGTTACTGCAATACCTTTTCAAAACCATTTTTCACTTTCTCATTATATTTGACATTATTGTTTCTCAAGCTTGAAGATTTGTCTTTTTTGACCTCCTAGACAAAATTACTTATAGGGATAGATTTCAGTATAGCATCTTACCCAGTTTTATTTTGGTCTCTTCCTCTCCCTGTAACCTCTGGCACAAAGAACCTGATTTAAAGTACAAAGCAGTCTGCTGGGAATATAATGTAACATTAAAAAACATAGCAA
>VZTT01018628.1:4336-22607 GCA_013400855.1 Buphagus erythrorhynchus | reverse complement strand
ATCCATTGGAAAGTTTGTAAAAGCGATCACATACAACACAGGTATGTAAAATAAAACAAAAGGCATGCTAACACTATTAGAGGCCAGAAGTCTTTGGTTCTCTGACAAGTAAAAAGTTGTGGACAAAGAGAAGGAGAGCAGCAATTTAAATAACACATTTCTGAGATGGGAGTGTGCTCTCTTCTCATTTGTGAAGGGCAAACGTTACAACTCACTGATGGCATCCATGACATAGAAGCACCATTAGCCGTACCACTGCAGGGATATTACCAGAATTTAATCAGGTCTAAGTAAATAATGTATTTGCAATTCTTTTTTATTAGTAATTCCTGTTCTTCTTTTACTGGCAAGTTAAGAGGTATAACAAGATATAAATGGCTGCTTCTTTTAAAGAGAAGAAAATATTTCCTCCTCACTGTGAACTGGAGTTTCTAAGGATGAGGAATAGCAATGTGGTACAAGTAGTGTAAAGACAGAACATACATTAGATATATACATTAATATTTACAAGTTTTTTTAGATAAACAAGATAGCAAGTTGAGTTTGGTATGTCTGCTGTTTATTATCCTAAGTTGCCTTATTCTTCCCTTCTCTTCTCACTGTGCATACTGAATTCACCCATTATCTCTGATTTTAGATACTAAGTACTTTCAGCAATGATCCTTTGTTATGTATCCTTTGTTATGCTTTTGTATTATACCCAGAAAAACATGGCCTGGGTGCAACAAAAAGACCAGGTGCTACAGAAATACAAACACCATTATAAAATCAGACAAAAATTGTCCAGATAACCCTGGATAATAATATATGATATTATAATACATGATATCATTATATTATCATATATGATAATATATGATGTATGCAAGGAGATTACAGAAAAAATGCCAGCATTCTAATTATTAGAGATTTGTCCCGAGCTTCAGATATGTTTGCATGGTACTAATAAGCTTCTTCTGCATTTCAGAGGGTGTAACCTGTTCTTAAAATATAAGAATTCTCAACTTCTTGTTTTGTTTTCCCTTTCATTCCCAACACTGTTTATGGTAACTGTTTAAATAAGGATGAATTTAGCTTTGAATTATGTTACTACGAGGTTTTGAACATTCACATTTTCTCACATGCTCCCTGGGTGTGAGTGTTTTTATCTCCTCAGTTTTCCCTCTGCTAACTGGCCTGGAAGGTATGACATTCCCTCAGACTACCTGGCAGAGCAGGGTATTACCATCAGGGTGTCACCACAGACTCTGTTGGGCTCATGCAAATCATCCAATGACTAATGCAAAGCCTGCAGGTTAGAATTGCTTCCCAGGCCAGGTTAGTGCCTGTATAGGATTGTTCCTCATACCTGAGAACATCTCCTGAGGTAATCAAGTGCGGGAAGGCACAAATCTGTAGATGCAGCTCCTGATCCTGGCACACAGTCACCCATCTCCTTACAATCTACTTCCCCTGGGGACAGGAAACGCAGCAGTGGGAAGGACGAAAAGAAGAAAATAAATAAATAGAGCATTAGTCTTCTTCTCTCATTCAGTTACACCCTAATGTCTGAACAGAATCCAGAAAACATCCTTTGTTTGATCTTCTTAGATGACAACCAGGTGACCCCCACACAAACAATATTGGTCACAATTTGTACACAGATTTTTAAATGAATAAATGCTTTAATAAACATATGCCTATTTAATATCTCTTTAGTAGAGTCTTTGGCACTTCTAATAATCATACTTTATATTATCTGTCATATTGACTCCATTCCACTTTCTTCCATGCGTGTAGGAGTTACTTGCTCTTATTCATCCTTTGCTCAATTACTACACTATTTTTTTTCTATTCATTTGCACCCCACTGCCCTGGAAAATTCTTCTACTACAAGGTCTTCCTGTTAGTTTATTTACTGCTTAAATACATAATTTTATATTTTGCATACTGCACTTCCTTTTGCTGTCTAATGCATGTCTCTAATCAAGGTCTTACAGTTTCAACTGTATGACACATATCCTCAGGCTCTAGTGCCTCCCTACTGCTGGTACTCCCAACTTCCATCAGCAGACTGCTCCTTTCAGGCCAGTTTCCCTTCACTACGGGAATTCAATAAGCAGAGCAGTTCCAAGGCATCCTGCTGCAGAGCTCCTCTCTGGAGAACTCCATTCACGCCATCATTTTCCCAGTCTGCCTGTCTCCTCTCAGGTAATGTTCTGTTCACCTTAGAGTATGTGGCTCAAAACCATTTTTCCAGTTTAGTCAAATACTTCCCATTCAGTGCCAAATCAGAAGCGTGACTAAATGCCTATCGACATTAACATTTTCTTGCCTTAAAAAGTTATTCCTCTCATAAAAAGCACAAGATAAATATTAAATTCTTTTATTAGATCCTACTTTGTTCTCTTTTCACTCTATTTATCTGCTTTTTCTATGCTCTTAACTATTCCCTCCATAATGTATTTGAAAGTTTCTACTGAGATCAGCCAGTGAAGTTTGAATCCTTTAGTTGTACAATAAAATGCACATACTATGGCATTGTATTTGCTGATGTTTCCCATAGTCCTATTACCTTGAATACAAAAAAAGACCTTGCTCTTTGATATGTGACCACAATGGGCTGAAAATTATCTCATGAAAGCAAGAAACGTAAAGAAATATAAGACAGGCTTTTAAATTCTCCAGAAGAAACATGAGTTCCCTCTATTGGTACTGGATATCTAAGTTTATTTTTCTTTTGTAGTAATAACTAAAATTACATGATAAGGTGAATACTTCCCACATTGAAATCAATGGTGAAATAGCTCAATGAGACAAGAGTAACATTAAAGAGTAGATCTGCTGCAGCTAGGTGCTTCATTTAAAACAAAAGGAGTTGCTTACAGACCTATAAACTTCTGTGAATTAATATTCATATGGAAACCAAAAACTTCATTTTATCACTACTTAAAAGTTCTATAATTTACATCCACAAAAACCTCCCAACATTGTCCCAGTTCAATGAATAGTGTCAAATTCTAATGATCAAGGCAAGCCATGGATCACCAGCATGGGGGCAGAACAACCCAGCACCATTTGTCTTTGTTCTGAAGGCTGGTGAAGCATGACAATTACTCTGCAGGGTGACCCTGACATGCTATGCCTGCTCTCTGCTGCCCACAGTGTAAAACATGCCCTGCTCTGTTGCAAACAATCCATGCTGTCTCTGCACAATGCCAGGCCATTTCTGCAATATTCTAAGTTTGGAGGTTTTTTTGTTTTATTATTTACATTAATATAAGCAAGTCCTGATTTAAACTAAGATCAAATTAAGAAGCAGACACTTAAGAGTGAGATGCATCTTTGCTGCTTGTATTACATAATTGAATTATCCTTTTCTGCGGGATCAAGCTTGACATATCATGACTTAATAGGAAAATATTTACCCAGTCCTTTGACAAACTTCATAAGGCACATAATATAACTGGTGGCAGCGTTGGCAAAGACCTGGATGTTGTCTGTGTTTAGAAATGCTTCAAAGACATCAAAGACCGGAGCCTGGCGTTTCCCTGCAGAGATAACAAGATGAGAACTCTTCCTCGCACCCCCTTAAAAATAATTTTCCAACTGTTTTTCAACAATTTAAATGAATCTGTAGAAACTTTTCTATTCTGGGCAGAGACAGAAATGACCTTCAGAGTAAAACCTTCTCTTGCTCCTGGGGCAATTTGTGTAGCCTTTCATAGGAAGTGATAGAGATTCCCTCCTTTGCCCAGTCTATGACAAATACCAGTTCATGCCTGCTCAAATGGTAAGAGCAGGTTTGACTTCTTGAACTCCAGAGCTAATATCTCTGTTTGGTGGAGGTTTCTGTTCAGTTTCTGGTTTAGTTTTTGGTAACTGCCAAGATGACATCAATCATGCAGAAAACTATTCAGACTATAGAGTAACAAAATAGCCTTGCTTTTCCAAAGTAGATTATCAATCTTCAAAAGCTGTGTACACCGGCATTCAGCCATCAACAGATCTCAATAAGTTTAGGAGGAAAACCACATCCCTTACACATGACTTGTCACATTTAAACATACCTTCTAAAGAACAGAAAAAATGGTTTTTCCCATATTAACATATCTCCATACAAGCAAACATCTCTGGGAGTGATGCACATTCTTACAGAAATATGGTCTGTAATAGCACTAGGAATCTGAACCATTGTGATCAAACCTGGACAAGCACTTGCCTAGATTATCACATTAAGTTACCCTGATGTATAAGAGCAGTAGGTTTCATACAATAGGGAAGACAAGAGATACCCTGTTTGGATACAGTCCTTTCTTCAGCAGGACAGTGACAAATGCTCAGCCAAGCTCAGTACCCTTGCACTGCTGTCTTAATCAGAATTATTCAAGTAGGTTTGAAGCATTTCTTCTCATTCTAATAATTTGTTAGAATGTAGAGGATAGAAGGTCAGAACAATATGTCTGCTTTCCTTCCTACCCCAACTAATAAGTCAGATACATTGGTACAATTCTGGAGTGTTGTAGTGTCACTGTTCAGTTTCAGCATTTAAATATACTGAGTTGGTTACTGTGTCCCCCAGGGAATCAAAAGCACACATGAAACAGTGCAGGAAGTCCTTACCCATAGAGTATTCTCCTACAAGGTACTCTTTGACCTCTGACTTGCTGCTGCTGTGCACTGTTTCCAGGGCACTGAACAGGGGTCTCCATCCTGACTGGATCTGGGTAGAACACATTTCCACCAACTCTCCTATAGAGGTGATCACCTGCAGCCAGTGTAGGACCGGTTAAAAAAAAAGAACCAAAAATCAGAACTGATATACAGATGGATCTTCAGAAGGAATAAGAGTGTCTTTAAACACATTCCTGGGCCTCACTATGATAGTCTAGATTAATTGATTCTTTAATTTTTTTTTATATAGTAGAAAATCCTTATTTAATTGCTTTAAAGCCAGGTCTCTGTGCTCTGCCACAGTGCTGGATTAGGTAGGCAGAGCACTCCCAACTCCTTGAAGATGATTAAGGGGCAGCATTCAAAGGGAATTAGGGAAACACTCTCAGGTGGACCAAGTGCACTCTGGAAACCATTCTTATGGGCATGGAAACCAGATACAGACACGTTGATCAGAGCTGACTTGCCTGGTCTTGGACATCCTCATCACACAGCTCCAGCTGCATGATGCGCTCGAAGGGGCGGAAAAGTGCCTCGTTGAAGTGAAAGTGGGAAGGCTCATTCCAGTCCATCAGCACTTCAGTGAGGATATCATGGATGAAGGAGACAGCCTTCTGAGACACGTGTCTCTCCTTGTGACAGGCAGCCTGCAGGGAAAGGAGAAGTATTACACTGTGTCCAAGCAAAAAATTTGCTTTTAGTCAGACACTTTCAAGGGAGGTAAGCACTACATGTTCCGAAACCTTCAAAACAGCTTCACCACTGATGTGAGCAGGAACCCCACTGTAATGAAAATAGGAGACTACTGCCATGGAAACAGATGACTGAGACTCTCAGCTGCCTGGAGGTCCACAGATTCATGAAAGTTTGCTGACGATTAAAAACACATAGAGCTAAAAATAAATAAATTAAATGCTAAAACCCACAGAACAGAACTTGTGTGAAATGTCTTTAGTTTGGACTGTGTGACCATTTTTCCCTTCAAAAGGTAGCAGCTGAGCTGGCTTTATGTGGGAAAAGAAAACCTACATCCTTTTATGGTAAGAATTATGAGGATGCAGACCTTGACTGGGAATATAGGCAGATGGAGGAATCACTTAGAGCCCCTTGGGGTGGTTCCAGTTTTTTCACCAGACACAATTTGCATCATATTGCAGAAGTCCAACACCCTGTCCCTGCCCACTTCAGTCACTTGCAAGCACGCTCCTCCACTGGCAGTATTGCAATATATGACATAGTGTATACAACACAGAGCAGGTTTGACAATGTTGAAGGTTGTTATACATTTTAAGAGCTATCAAGCCTTCTCCATTTTTTCCAGCTTTGTTGCTTCGTGCACACATTCCCATTTTTGTCCCCATTCCTACCTCTACAAGGTGAGGTGCCACCAGGCTCCAGCAGCGCATGAGGTGGAGCAGTGGGCGGGATTTACTCCTTACAATTCTAAGCATGGCATCACCAAGTCGGAATAAGTGAAGTGCACTTCTCCTGTCCTGTGTAGATTTTACTTCACCTATGAGAAAGTGTAAGAATAAATGGAAGCTAAGCATCAGCTGCTCCTCCACTCCTAACTGGAATTTGAAATTACTGATTAAGTGATTGATTAAGTGATTGATTATTGATAAGCTTTAGTAGGGGCAAGAAAAAGAAAAAAAACAAACCCAAAACTGATGTAAAACACAGCCTATGCCTGTGTAGGTAAAAGGACAGGAGATGGACCCAAGATTAAAGGTTACCTAACATATTGCAAGTGATTACTTTTTTTGCAAACATATGAAAGACAAAGGCTTGGAAAAGTTGTGCAGACAAGTTAAGCAAAGAGTTAAATAATTGATATTAAGACCCAAAACGGTAGTTATGAAAGGTTTTGGTGACATCTACAGGAAAGATTATAAACTGCAAATTATTAAGCTTGGGTATTTAATTTTGTGTTTCTTATTAAGCGAAGGACACAAAGAACAGAATCTGAGAAAATGCTTTTCTGGTCCCCAGTCACTAATACTTGTTACTTCCTGTTCAAAGGGATTAATCTTCCATTGCTCTTAGAACACTTGGAAAGACAGTTCATCCTCTTATTTCAAATATATCTTTTATCTCTTAACAAAAAGATGTAATCAGGGGACATATCACTTTTAAAATAAGAAATAGCACTTAATTCCTCTATTTAATTTTAATTTAAGTATTGAAACTAGTGTTGATTGACGACTACATAACATGAAAAGAGGAAGTCTATTTATTAAAACTAGAGTTATGAATGTTGAGGTCTGGAGACAAGTAAGACCAAAAAAAACCAAAAACTTGTGCCATATTGAGAAAATGACAAGTAGCACTTCAGGGAGAGAGGAAACCAATTCTAAAAGATACAAACTGTGTCTGCCACAGGACAAAACAAAACCTGTATGACTAATGTCGTTTCTACAGGCACACTATAAATTTAAGTGACGTTATCTTCCTTCGTGTCCAATTCTTCTGCTCTATTTGAGACAGTGATGGAAACAACAATTTACAGGCTTTGTACTGTGAGGTACATGCTCTACTCTGTTGGGGAAAATCAAGCAGGACAAATCCCACTCCTTTGTTCAACATTCTTCATTTGCGTGCTTTGTTCTCTATCGCCCATTTCCTGAACGCTTCTGAGGTTATCCTACTGTCAAATGTCAAACCTAAATCCACTGCCTTAAGTCTAGATTGACCCAAGTTTCCATACTGGCCTGGGTTCAAAAGTAGAGCTGTGATTATATATTGGCAGGCAACTAACACCTCCAAGAACCAAATGAATGTCCTGTGATATGTTTCAAAGCAGGTGTGGATATGGTCCCTGTCCAAAAAAAAGTGCTCAACCTTTTCTAAAGACAAAAAATTGTTCCCACAATTCTAATAAGAAAGATTTTATTCGACAACATAATGTGTTTTATTTATAGCTTGAAATTTCAATTGGAAAAAGTTCGTAGGAATACAAAGTAAGTCCTGTAAGCAGTACAATTGTATATAAAACACTCTGTACTGGATCTTTCAGTGATTTACCTGGCATTGCTAGAGAGTAATCAACTGTATCTGTGACTGAATGGAAAAGCTGGGCCTGAGAAGCCTTCTTGAGCTGGTAAAGGAAGCCTGCCAGTGCCGTCAAGTTTAACTTGTCAGCAGCATCTTCAAAAAGCCTGTAGGTAAAGAACAGAATCTAACTGAAAAATTCATGAGATGCAGACTTAAATGTGAACGTAAGAGGAAAACTCCTATCTGTCTGTGGATTCTGTTTTGCCTTTCATGAACACATTGGGTTATTGAGGGCTTTTTCATTTATGCAGTGCTGCAGCAAGACTTTGATCCAGAAGCTTTATTAATTGGAGGGTGGAAAGTAGGTTGCTATGGGATCCACCAGAACCCTTTCAAGATTCAACTACAGTGCTAAAACAGAAAGTCATTTTTTCAAGTTACCTTAATGCTATAAGCCATTCATGAACCAGTGATCAAACAACCAGTTGAAACATGCCCAGTCCTCACAACACAGATCATCATAGCTTCACTGACTTTAGAGTTACACCAGTTTGCTCCATCTGAAGTTACCGACCCCTAACTTGAAAAATAAATTAATTCAAGTCTTAAACCTAAGGTTAGAGTACCTGAATTGCTATTTTGGAATATTTTGCCGGTTTTGGCTGGGTAGAGTTAAATTTTTTAACAGTGGCTAGGTATGGGGCTATGTTTTGGTTAAATAATGACAAATACAAGCAAGAGTTGTTATTTTCAGCTGCAATGAGCTCCTAGTATTCAACCGTTAAAATCTATACACATAAATCAGTAAGTGTGGTTTCACTGAAGGAGAGCTTCACAGAGATTACAGTGAAATTTCACATGGTGATGCCAGAAATTGACAAAAATATTATTTTCTGTCCTTGTTTTTCATGCAAAACTTTCTATAGTCCTAAGAAACAAGGGATTAAGTCCTAATAAACATTTGTACTTAAGTAAAAGGGTAGAAATGAAACCAACATAATTAAAATTACAGTATTGCTACTCTCTAATCCTCAGAACCAAGCTATATTGTAAGCTTCCTAAATAAAAGGTATTTTTATGCCCAGAGTCAAATTTCTTTCAAGTAGTTTATGCATTACTTTTGGCTCTGAATCTACATGTAATGCCTTCCTATGGGCAGAGATCAAGACGAAGAATGTCAGTTGGATCAAAAAAATAATTGCAAGGATGCAAACCCAGGATTTTTTCAACTGTAGCCTGGGCTGCTTAAAAATAGCAGAAATAGTATCAGTTGGCAGACCATGATAAAAGGACATCTAAGACAGCCATTCTGTGGCCATACTTGGTTCCCTTCCTCTGGACACACTGGGGGAGCCTGATGAACTGTACACACAGACAGCCCTGAGAGAAGCAGCTGCCTTCTGACTGACACTGGTCCTGTCAATCAGTCCCTTCCTGTCAGGACGAGACACCCCTTCACTCTTCTTAACTGAATACAACAAATCAATTTACATGCAAGAAATAAATCCACCACTCTCAGGATGCATTTAATTTGCTCGGCATATTCACTGCTGTGCACAGACATACTCAGCTCAGTGCTTGCACAGACAAAAAAACCCCAAGTCCTTTAGAAACTGCTGGTTGTGACAAACATGCAGCTCTCTTGTGAAATTCAACTGAAGCAAGTGGCTGCAACGAACGAAGATTAGACGCACTGCAGCACAAAAAGGGCCATTTTGGTACTGCTTTGGGAGCAAGGACTCTGGTTCCTGACAGCAGTGCTTTTACCTGTCAGCCTGCGTGGAGAGCGTGAGAACAGCCTTGGCAGCACTGGTACCACACAGCAGACTGCCTCCACGGAAGTCAAAAGCTCTGCCCTTACTGCTGTCCTTGATGAGATCCTGGATAGAAACTGGCTGAATGACAGGATGGCTGCTGAGGGTGGTCTCTTGCTCGGGGGTCAGTGCCTGAGGAGCCTCCCCAGGCTCGGAGTCTGGGTGCAGCCCTCCGGGTGCCTGCTGTGACTGGGTGATGGTGAGGGAGGGCTGGGCAGCACCATCACTGAAGTGGGTGT
Source organism: Buphagus erythrorhynchus (assembly GCA_013400855.1). Classification (NCBI taxonomy): domain Eukaryota; kingdom Metazoa; phylum Chordata; class Aves; order Passeriformes; family Sturnidae; genus Buphagus; species Buphagus erythrorhynchus. The sequence goes on along the minus strand of VZTT01018628.1, from coordinate 12,907 downwards.
GCTCCAGCGTGCTGATGTACTCACACACCCTGAGAACACAGGAGCAGTGAAAAATTAATAAACATCCCAAAACAACTCCTCCCTGCACTAATCACAGGACATTTTCCTCATGCCATAAACAGATGATTTCTAACTCTCAAATTACACATAGATAACCTTTCTTCTTACATCCTTTGGCCTCCCATGTGCCTAGACAGCAAATAGTTTGGTGGAGGAGCCTGAAAAGCCCATTTAGGTTCCTGGGTTTGCAACAGTCTTCTGGTAACTTTGAAGCTTCTAAGCATTGATTTTTGTCCCTGAGTAGTGGTGGAAAACAGCACCATCTTTTAGAGATACTGGCAGTTAATTCACTCTGACACTTTATACAGAACATTCACAGAGTCTACAAAGCCCTTTTTCCCAGTCTCTTACTTTCAGGCAACATGGCAAGAATTCTGGCTATTTTGGGAAAGCTGGTGAGTACCTGAATACATGAGGCCAACAGTCCTGATTATGGCTTCCCATCTCCAGACCCACATTAAGGACTGCGTCCATACACAAAACATGAGCAGTGTGCAGGCAGACTCCCTGCACTTTCCCCATCTGCTCCAGTTTCTGCTCCACTTTCTGTTTCACTGCAGCACAAAAAAATTAAATAAAATTAGCTTCTTCAGCTTTTAAACAAACACTAGTTTGTATACAGGGTGATGGTAAAGGATTACAGTCTTAAATCTATAAAAGAACATTAATTTTAGACAAAAAAACCCAAACAAATCAGAGAAGCCCATTTATTCCTAATAAACCTAAGGTAGCTTTAAATCTAAAATCCTTTTTGACTGATTCTATATATATGAAAAAAATCAATGCTAGATTGACACCCTCCACCTCCAAATTCACATCCTGTTGCCCACAAAACAGTTGCAGATTGCCAGAGATATTTCTCTTCAGAGATGGCCGACTGGATATTTATTTTTACCAAAATCTCCTTTGCCTTGGAAAAAAAAATAGCATTTGTAGATTTTATATATATTTCCATACAAAAAGTTTCACCAAAGAGCTCTTGTCAAAGCAAAACTAATCTTGATCTGAGCTACAACCATTTGGATCTATTTATTTTTTCTGAGAATCCCTAAAAAGCTTCATGCCACACTGGAATGGAAACAAGTTTTGAAGTTTTTGCAAGCCTTCACAGAACAGATCTGTTGGCCTCTGGCCACTGCTGCTGCATCCTCTTTGCTTCAGCATAGTCTGGCAAATTCACTTCAGTCATGCACAGCAGAGCAGTCAAAAGCTTGTTTAAGCTCAGGCTTTTTCAGTTTTGTTTCCTCTACCAAGACACCAAATTTAAGTACCAAGCAGGGTCATTTGTGCAACACTGTGTTTTGTTTTGGGCTTCTTGCCATTAGAAATCAGATGTTACCAGAGAAATTTTGTGTACTTCTTCAAATAGTCACTGGAGACAACAACTGTCTTTGACTTTCACTGAGTTTGAAATGGTGGTATAGAGATGCAGAACTTTTTATATGCTAAAAAGGCACAGTTTTTATTCCATTTTAATTTAACATGATTCAAAAACAGTTTTAAATATCTGATGATGATGACAAAAGATAACCAAAGATATATAAACCAGACAGAGTGATGCAAACTCAGCTTACATTACCACCCAATACACAAAAATCGCCAGATAAGCTGTTTCTCTGATGCTCTCTGGTTGTACTGGTTTAAAAAGGTTTAAAAGCACACGTTGAAAAATGCTGTTGACTTATGCATTGTCCCACTGATTTCAGTTCCATATAGAATACAATTAGTGGGACATAATGTCAAGAACCCAGGACAGCAGGACGTGTACTGAAGACACACATCCCACGTGCCTACAAGCAAGTGGTGCACAGCAGAACAACAGAGGGAAATGTGTGGCAAAGTGCTTTCCAGTTGCAGCTTTGCAGGCAATATAGGATGAGGCAGGTAATTTAATCACGTAGTTACCTTGAGCTATAGCATCACTGGGTTCTTGGATTTCTTTTTCCTCTTTCTCTTCTTGGACACAGGAGGCCGCAGACATTTGGGCAAGAGCAGATGCACAGTTAGCAGCAACTCCTGTAAAGCAACAACACAATTGCTGTATGACCAACATTTTCTCCCCAATCCCAAACAACCTCAACAAGAGGTAGGGTCAAGGAAAGTTGGCTGGATATGTTTATGCTGTAGGGCACTCTATGTGCATTCCCACCATCCACATTCCTATGCAAAACTGGGGCAGGATGCTGCATTTCTTTCTCCCAAACTCCTTCAAGGAAAGTCACCATCCTATTTTATGAGTCTCCCATGACATCTCCCATGCAGCATTACCTAGAGCACAGCTCAGCCGGGCTGCCCTCCTTAGTCCATCCAGGCTCACGCAGATGGAGTCCTTCTCCTTCTGGTTCTGCTCTTTGGCTCCTTCTGCTCCCAAGATGAAGGCCAGCCCCTTGGAGCTGCCTGCCATGCGGCCAGTCAGTGGGGTGGACAAAGTGTCAATCAAGTTCTTCCAACAGCCAATTAAAATGTATCGGGCAAAAGCAATTCCTACAGTGGAAAAAACATTAATACTATTATTACTAGGAAATGATACAACAGAAGTGTTATCATCAGTGGCAAAAAGCCAAGTCACATTTGTCCTCTGCATGCTGAACTACCAATTCACATGTACAATGTACTGATATACTTTCTTTTTAAATTGTTATTTTACACAATTTATCTGCATATGCTTTTGGTACATAACAACCCACTGCTGGTAGACACACCTTTACTTATAATACAGTCTTAGTACCTGCAACAACAGAATCATCTGTCTTCTGGTTTTGGGAAAGAGGAGATTGAGCTGAAGCAGATGCCATCAATTGGCCACCAATTGCACTGCTGCCCAAGCCGTCAATGTCTGCCAGAACATTAAAAAACATCAGATTACTATTGGACATACAGATGGTACAAGGAAAGTATGTCTTACTGGTTCTGTGTTCAACGAAGTTCTAGCTCTCCTGACTTCTCAGGTGTGCTTTTTTATTACGTTTTCTGGCAGCCTTCTAAAGCCTTGGTATAAATGTGAGCTGTGGCATCTTAGGCTTTGCCCAGCATAACCAATGTTTTGTTGAACAGGGGAGACATCCCACTCTCAAAAGCTGCTCTCCCCCTCTTCAAGTTACACAGTGAACAGAACTTCCAGTAGAGATTTCAAGGTATTCAGAACTTGCCACACACTTAAATCTCTGCATTTCTTAGTATAATATTTCAAATCTTGCTAAATCCTGTATTTACCTGATTCCAGACCTCAGTCTGAGTCCTCAAGATGCACTGGGATCCAATGTCCTAAATGTGATTTTTAGTAGACCTATGAATGCTCAAAGAAATACAACCCTTTCTCCAACACAACAAAAGATCAGTTTCTCATAGAGAGAATGTTAGGGACACCAGGTTGATTTCCTTTCTAACAAGCTCCATCTCCACATCCAGGTATAGCTTTTTCCAAGTGTTTCTTTCATCTTCCCAGCTCAGCAGCTAAAAGTAACACTGAGCTCAACACAATCAGCAAAAAACTTCCAGAGCAGTGCCCTTTGATCACCACTTAATGGCTCAGCTGAAGCCAGTGTTGTCCCTGCATATACTATTTTAATTACATACACATTAAAGCAGACAGTGCATTTTATATCAGTACAGTATCATAGCCATCCTGCTGTCTTTCAGCTGATACAATTTGATTTTCTTCCCCTCAAAGGAAGCAAAGGATTGCTTTTAAGCACTTGTGCTCCAGGTTTTCAGCATTTCTCTAGTGCCATTTGGCATATTCCTGGCACAGCTCAAGTCTGAACCAAGGGGAGTCCAATCTGTGAAGTCTTCCAGGATCAGGTGCCATTATTTATATTTGTACTGCACCACAGGCACACTGAAATGGCTTTGCTATGGCATCAAGAAAACAGCAGCCTTACTGTTTATCATTAACAAGTATCAACTCTACCAGAACCGAAGCTGACAGAATTAAGAGATGTTCTGGTTCAGTGGACAAAACTACTCTCCTTGTCTCCCAGGGACAGTTCTGATTTTTTTTTTTTTAAATCCTATGCTTCAAAATCACCCTGATGACTCAAAACAAACACTTAAGTACCTTCCACAGCTAGGTCTGGCTCCTTCTCTACTGATAATTCCATGAGACACCATATATTGCATGATGACATGCTGTTCTGTATGTAACACAGTAAAGCAGCATGTCAATGTAGCTCGTTTTAGACACGTTTGGAAGTTAGCCTTGCCACCATAATATTGTACTGACCCGTCAGCATGCTGATAAGTGGAAGGCTGTGTTCCTCAGGGCTTCCCCAGTATCCAGCTTCCCCTAGCATGTTCCTTTCTAGTACCTGGTGGTACAGTTCTTCAACCCATGCCTGGGAAAATACCATCAACACTCCACTGGACTGGATCTGCTTCATGAACTCCTTCTGCAGAGAACCATAACACCCAAATGTCAGACAACAGTGTACAGCAGCATCAGCTGATCTACTTGAGTAAGGGACTGCAGAAGTAGAAATTATGAAAAGAATTAATGGAGGATTGCAATCTTAGAATTGTTAAGGTTGGAAAATATCTTTAAGATCAAGTCCAAGTGTCAGCACAGCACCATCGCCATGTTCACCATTAAACCACATCTTGAAGTGCCATACCCATATGTTTTCTGAATGCTTCCATGGGCAGTCTGCTCCTCTTCCTTACAACCCTTTTCATGAAAAGAAATTTCCTAATATGTAATCTAAACCTCCCCTGGCACAACTTGGGATCATTTCCTCTAGTCCTGTCACTTGTTATCTGGGAGAAGAGGCCTACCCTCACCTCACTACACCCTTTCAGGGAGTTGTAGACAATGAGAAGGTCTTCCTTGAGCCTCCTTTCCTCCAGGCTAAACAATGCCAGGTCTCTCAGTCACTCCTCACAGGACTTGGGTCTAGACCCTTGACCAGCTTTCTTGCCCTCCTCTGGACTCTCTCCAGGACCTCAATGTCCTTCTTGTACTGGAAGTCCAAGACTGCACATGGGATTTGAGGTGCAGCCTCACCAGTAGAGGGACAATCCCTGCCCTGGTCCTGCTGGCCACATTATTCCTGATACAGGCCCAGGATGCCATTGGCCTTCTTGGCCACCTCAGCACACACTGGCTCATGTTCAGTTGGCTCATCAGCACTCCCAGGTCTTTTTCCCCCAGGCAGCTTTCCAGCTACTCTGCCCCAGCCTGCATTGCCACACTGGGTTCTTGTGACCCAAGAGCAGGATCTGACACTTTACCTCACTGAACCTCATACAATTGGCCATGCCCCATAAATGCAGCCTGTCCAGATCCTTCTGTGTCTGTCTCTGCAGTGGAGAATGACATGAACAGCTCTCCCTTCTCCTACTGCAGGTAATGCAAGATGCAAATCAGAATGACAGTTCTTGCACAGTGACAATGGGACGCGCTGATCTCTCGCAATTTTCACAAGGTAGGAGTAAGATCTCAAATCCAATTAAAAGAAGTTGTGGCACCTAACGTGGCATGCCGAACAACTGGGCCTTTCTGACTTGAACAGTTCATCACAGATGAACTGGTCTCCAATTATTTACCAGAATGATCTCTAAGAATACTTTGGTCATGCTCAGGCCTGTTGTGCATACTGAATCCTCTAGAGAATATCCTGTGTCACAGATCTGCACTTGATCTGCTGCAGAACACACCAGAACTAAGGATGATGTTAAACTCCATTTGTTTTTGAGATGATCCAAATTATAAATTCTCTTACACTGGAAGTTCACCAATAATTATACATTTTGATACCTTTTTTATTTTTTCCATATATCACAATTTTTTTTGGTTTTTCAGAAAACTCTGAAACAGTGTCTCTTGGGCAACAAAGATGAAAAATATGGATCCATGTTTTATAAATCAACAGTCTTCAAAACTATTTTTAAAAAGTCCAAGAAGCTGAGCAATTCCAGGTGTAATAAAAATCATAATTTCACATTACTAAGACCTACTTATTTTTCACTTTAACGTCTCATGTCTTCATCTACAGAAATTCAAATCAAGTATTAGGCAAAAAACCAGTTGCCAGATGAAGGTATGTTCATGCACATAATCAAGAGACAATATATATCTATATCACATGATGCTAATCTATTCTGAAAATAGTTTAACCATCAAAATGACTGGGACCTTAATAACAATCAGTAAGCAGCATTCCTTCCCAACAAATCACAGTGCAATTCAGATGCACGACAATTATCATGCAAGATTCATAAGCAGCTTGGAGAACGCTTCATTTGCAATTACTATTTCTCCACTTAGCAAGCAGCCTGAAGCCTTTATGTGTGGGCTGGTTTATGTGAAAGGAAGCAAAATAAATTTTCATTAAAAACAATTATCCCATATTCCCCAACTCACCAACAACACAGGGGCTTGGGCAGGCTTCTTCCTGTAGTAATCTGAGTTTGCCAATTTTAGGTTGAGCAGCAAAGTGTAATGTGATACCACATAGAGACTGTCTGCATTCATCAGAGTCTGGAAGTTGAAATTTAGGTTTCCCTCAAATCCTGGTGAGTGCATCATACCTAACAAAAACATCATGTGAGCTCTCATATTTCACACAGATTTTTCCTGGAAAAAATATCAGAAACTATCCCTAGCATTTTGGCAGCAACAGATTGCTAGAATAGTTAATGAATCACCAGTAGAAATTACTCTACTAACCATACTAGAATAGGGAATAGAAAAATAAGTAGTTCATCTAGAATGCAAGGCAAACTGAACACTCCAGTCACAGTCCAGCAAAGCAATGTGCTAAATTTGAAATAAGCAAGAAGCACCAGCATTCATTGGTATAACTGTCACATATAAAGCAAAGGGCAGGATACACCTGCAATGCTAACTGGAAAAGTGAGGTGGAAAGGAGCAGACCCAAAGTCTGTGTACTTAACAGAGAATACACTGCACCAAATGGTGCTAATGAGGTTAACAGCCCTTTAAAGCCCCCAGAAAACCTGCTCTGGCTAAGTCAGTTGCTGGATGAGGACTGGAGTGCTCCACACCTTGCAAGATCAGTCTGTAATCATCATTCTCTCCATGGCCTAGAGGTATGTGGACAAATATCTGGGGACAAGTTGGCTGGAACTAGTTACAACTCCAAGCCCTATTTTTTTCACACAAGGCCTACTTTCTAAATACTTGAGCACTTGCACTTCTGTCAGACCCAGACACAACCTGCAAAGTACTCACTAGTCCTGAAAACACTATTTGTATGAAGCCTACGAACGTGCTCAGTAGCACAATCCTTTCTTTCCATGGATGGCAAATACCTGACCTACTGGTAGAAAAATATCAATCATGAGCACGAATCCCCATGTTCTGCAGTTTGAACCATGAAAAAAAATCCCAGAAATACCAGATCCACCCACATGACTCACAATATTTCATGGTTTTCACATCAATTGTGAAATCCATTCACGTAATGTCAATTAGAGAAGATTAAGAAGTCAGTTTTATCCTAAAGGAATGTTTGAAATGGAACAAAAACCAGCTTCCAAGGTCAGTTTTATGATGAAGCAAAGCTGTGTCATTTGTTAACTGCTGCAGTGGTTTACTGTCAATATATTCCTCCCACCATAAAGCTCATACCTCTTCTGGGACAAAATACAACAAACCATTAACATTAAAAATAAAAAAAAATCCACACACAGAAAAGAAGCAAATGTTTTTCTTGCCTCGTGAGGGTTTGAAAGCTCTGTGCTGCTGCCTTCTCGGACTTTCCACTGTCGTCACTTTGGGGGCGTGGATAAGGTGAGTAACTGTTTGAGGGTGGATTTAGAAAGAGAGTAACTGTTCCAGGGTGGGTCGAAAAAATGAGTATCTGTTCAAGGGAGCAACCTTTGTGGAAGAGGGGTGATATGGTTGGCCACAAACCACACCCACACAGGCTGGCATTGCTTAGGGTAGATTTCTCATGGTGAATGTTAACAGAGAACCTTTACCTAGTACTAAATCTGCAACCATGTGCTTATAAGTAGCCTGTGAGTAGTTCTAGTGATTTCTTCATCACTGAAAACAAAGATGCATCTTAACACTGTCAGATGGAGGATCATGATATTGATGTAGATATCTCATCTCCCACTGTTTTTTTGTCTTATCTCTCTTAAATATGTACCTCGGGGACTAGAACCTGCTAGAATAATAAAAACCTCAAGGCAGAGATGCATTTAAAAGTAAAAAAAACCAAAAACAACCAAAACCAACAAAAAAAAAGCCCACTTTATTTTGCATTAAAATGTTTTAAAAATGTGCAACCTCCTATACAAGATTACAATTAAAAAGGAAGGTGTAGAAGTGCCCAGAAAAGTGGATATGCCATTGAGGGCATGTATTTTGAGCACCAAAAAGTATTGGGGAAAAATTCGTTCCTTAACTTCTAAAATATGGGAAAACAAACAATTGCATTTGCGAGATGCTGAGATCACAGAAACAGAAGATGATACTTACCAGCATAAAAACATTCCCTCTAAAAAGTGTGGAATCAAAACTGAAGATGGGCTAACTTACTCCTA
>VZTT01018627.1:5442-21528 GCA_013400855.1 Buphagus erythrorhynchus | reverse complement strand
CTTCCATTTATGCCCAAGTGTTGCTGAAACAATAAGAGTTGTGTTTCTAGAACTTGTGTTCTAAAAAAAGCCCAAAACACCCACTAGTAATTGAGCAGAGGAAAATGTATGCTGCAGCAGTGTTGCCAAGCTTTTGCTGTGTGCCAAGATACTTCTCTGCGGTTTTCATAGTGGCTTAGACAAACAACTGTGAAACTGTGTTTTTCCCCTCAAGGAATTATGTTTGAATAAGGTTAGAAACAGACACACAACCCAAAACCAGTTTTGTCAGGGGCTCCCGGTAACTTTGCAATGAGTGCATTAAACCTGACTCTTACTTTTGTGTACTCGAGGCTAAACCTAGACATGTCTCTGGAAAGCAGAGATTAAAGTATCCTAAAAGTATTTGTTGGAGTGTTGACTTTTTAATTTTTAAAATGCCATTTCTGTTGGTATCAAGTGTACCTGACTGAGTTTGACTTCACTTAGTGCAGGAAAACAGTAATTTTTGGTTTTACTGTGCTCACAGATGCATTTCAAAGACAGTACTGTAGTAAAGGGTGGCTCAGTACAAAGTTAACTTGAGGGTATGTGAGAGGAAACTGAGCCTTGTGTGTAATATTATTCTAATGCTATGCAGCCATGGTCTGGGAATCCTTCGTGGTCTATAACAGAGGAGGTAACACCAGAATGACTATTAAAAAACCAAAACAGCATCACCAACAAAAAACCCCCAAACTGCACACACGTCCCCAAATAGCACAGGGAAAAGCAAAAGAATAATCTGGATTTGGCTTCCTTTGTTCAGTTTCTGCAGGAAAATACAGCCATCTTCCTTACTGTTTTCCATGGACAATGATTCAGTTAAAATGCCTATAGAGAATACAAGACTTCATTGTTGCTAAAAAGCAAATGTTGTTTAGCTAATTATAGGCACTGCTGTTTCCCAAAAGCAGTAGAATCAGAAAAGGTTAGAAGACATAAGAACAGGTTATGCAGCTGAAAGGCATATCTGTGATGTGTGAATCAGTCCCGCTCCTGGTTGCAGAAGATTCCTTCCCTGTGAGCATAGCAGTAGAGCTTTATGGAAAGGGCAAATATTTGTGTGTTGCTGCCACCCCCCCTTCCAAGTTTTTGGGAAGTTTTGTGTACATTGGCCAATCAGATCACACAAGAGTAGCCTCTTAGCTTGATTATATAGTTTTAACAGAGTCATTTAAAAGAGCAGCTGACAATGCAAATCCTGTTAAGGGTGTCCATATTCCCTTCTGATGTGATTGCTCTTGTAGTGGGAGCAATAAATAGTAGTGTTTACTGGCAAGAGATCAGGCAGGTTTTATGTTGAATGGAAGTGTGCACAAATGGCTTGGTGCAGAGATCTATAAAGCTTCACTGAGGTGCACAGTGTCTCTGGCATAAGCTATTTCCTGTTCAGTCTAAGATTGCTGTTTAATGGTTCAGCTTAATTTTTTTTCTTGTAGCTCTGCTGATACTTTGTCCTAAATAAATTATTTTGCCAGAATTATATGAAACATGCTCAGTGCAGCAGGGCAAGCCTGTACCAGAAGGGAGAGGCTGAGAATACCCTGTTAATCATTCAGCCCACCTCCTTGCTAGATAGACTGTACATTTTTAGGGCCTGCCTTAGTAGAGTGCGGATTCAAAAAGGTGAGAGAGCTTCCACTTCTCTTTTGTAGGTTGCTATTCTATGGATTTTGAAACAGCATCATTGCTTTTGTTTATGATCTATGTAAGGGGTGCAGGGAGATCACTCAACTTTTCTTCCCAATTCATGATAAAAGCAAGGTTGATACTGCAGAATGTATCTTGTATTTATTGAGCTCTAGTATTTACTTGTGGGATGGATTGAGTCCTTCATGATTCTGTGATTCTACCTTGAAGGGCAAAATACTTTGATTAGATGAATGCTTTCATACATCAGATATATCAACTGTGAACACCCACTTCCCAAGCCAATGGGAGTTTCTCTTATGGTGTTATTTCACATGGGAGACTCATTTCAAATATCATAGTATGATATAAATGTTTTTTTCTAAATATTAGTTCTAGTAGATCTCCACAACAAAAATTCCAGCCTCCCCCTATGTAAAAACATTCAGCACATACCTTGGTTTCATTCTCATTTCCTGTTTGCACTTCTAAAATTGTGAATACTTAGAGATGTCTGTCACTCTTTTCAAACAAATACTTAGCCACATGAATATGCAACAATCTTCATCTTTTGAACAATTGAATCTTTTTACCTCTGTATTGCAGCTAATTATATTTTTCTTGTGCTGAATTTGAATATCGTCACTTCACTTGTTTTTTATGAATAAAATTTATCTATACCAGGCCCTACAAGGAGGCATCAGAAGGGCCATGTAGGCACCTAAAATTCCTTGTGGTGTTTTAGCCCCCAAGGCACAAGTCACCTTACCTGTACTTTTCCTTTCTCCCACACGCTCTCCAGTGCCATATAGGGTGGCTACCTGGGTAACATCCTCAGTGGTTGAAGGTGGGTGTTTTTCTTGTGTGTGGCATGATGACTTGGGATTGATAGATGCTAATCTTCTGTACCTTCTCTGTGGAATTCAACCTCCTGGAAGTCAGGCAGGTTTTTGATCACTGTTATTATACCATCTGAAATATAATAGTCTGGAGGATTTTCTTTCTTTTCCTTTGAACCATGTTTCTTTGTTGTTTTTAATTTTTTTTTTTGTTTTTTTGTTTTTTATTTTTTCTTCAAGAAGCCTGATGCAAAAAGGGTGCTTGGTTGCTTTTATTACATCAAAACCTGATTACAGTAATTCTGTATTCAGCAACCTCCCTGATGAGCATATACTGCATTCTCAGATGCCTTTGAAGACTTCTGCTGGGTTTAGTTATCTGTTGTTCTAAGTCATTTCCGAGGGCTACTTTGAAAAAGTAGCTAGTTTCCTCTACAGTAATATGCTGATTCTAAGTGTGGTGGTGTTTTCTATCCTTTGATCTTTTAGCCTTGCGTTTTGTAACTGAAGTGTCTTTTTCTCCCCATTTCTACCACTTCAAAAGATGGTGGGCCACATCCTGCTTTAATCTGCAAGGACCTCAGTGTGGACACACTGCTAGAGGTCTAGGAAAATTACAGCCAGGGAAATCATTCCCAGGCTGAAGTCTCTCCTGGTTCTCTCAGATCCTTTCCCAAGCTGATAACATGTTCAGCTCCGTAAGGGAGTCTTTTTCCCAGGACGATAGCTTTGTCAAAATAGAATGGAATTAATAACATAGATTAACACCTGGTGTTGACTGTGGGACCCATCCTGAAGTACAGTCCCAGAGGCGTTTTCCCAATTATCCAATGAACTACTGTCTTGTCTTAGTTCAGCAGAACACCCTATAAACATGAACAGCATTCTCAATAAAGAGCCTTCTTTTCCCCAAGGAGGTCTGTGTTGCTATCATTGCTTTCTCTAGCGTGGTAGCGACACCTCAACACCATGTAAATATTACCAGTGTCCTCTACTGCAAATGAGAGAAATGTGTGTTGCATGCTGCATTTTTCTGATGCTCTAGAGACTGTCTGTTTAGGTTTCTCTCTGTTGGGACAGTGCTCTGAAATCAAAATATAATGAATTTGCATATGAACCTGCACTGAGTTTTCAAAATGTGCTCTTCTGGTTCTAAGTGATTATGGAGCACTGTGTATAGTCCTGGATTTTTTTATAACTTTTAAATTCACTACAGTTACCAGAGCTTTAAATGAGTGGTAGCTGGAGGTCTGGAGTACATCCTAACATTGTTCCTGGGTTCATTTCACATACCTCAGTTTCCTCATGAGGAAACACACAGGGATACCATGGCACTGAGCACCCTTGCTTAGTAGACCTGAAACAGGGCTGCTGCTTTAACTTCCTTCCTACAAAGACTTAATGCATTAGTGGGAACAATATTGATTAAAAGCCCAGTGTTACCTCCTGTTGAAATTGTGAGGAGATGACTGCCCTGAGAACAAGCCACTGTGGGTGTGCCTCAGCTCTGCATTAGAGGTAGTGGGGGGCTGGAAGGGATGAATTTATTTTCATTTGAATCTGCCACAGAACATGCTGCCTTTTTTATTCTTCGTGTCTGCATGGAACAGGGATAATGCTCTACCTCTAATGATAGTCACGCTATGGGAGTATTTTCACCCCCACTTTTCAGTTTTGGAAAGTACTCCATTGATTCTGTGTACATTGGAATCCTGTGGATTCACAGTCCAACAGGCTCACAGTAGAAAAAAAACAGGCAAGAGTGGTGGAGTCAGTGAGCTAAAACATAACCACTAGCAGCTGCCCACTACCTGCAAGGAGATCAATTTTTTTTTTTGGAACATGCTGTGCTTTGGGAACATGCTTGCCTTTCTAGTGGAGATGGAGATGAGTAGGATAGGTTGGAAATGGCTTTGTTCGATGTAGAAACACATAGTGGAATGATGTAAAGCTTACATAGTGTCTTCTCAGAGTTGGATCAGTCCCTGTGTATTTAACATGACTTAAAAAGGTAGGAGGAGTGTTATTGCATCTGTAAAAGCCTGAGTCCATAATATGCTCTCATGTGCAGGCTCTCTCCATTTTTTTACTGAAAAAATTATGTAAGTCGTACCCAGCAAAAGAGCAGAACAGCACGAGAGAAAAATGAGGCCAAGTCCACTTTGTAGTCACCTTTCCTCAGTTGTTTTCCTGGAGCTAATGAGCACTGCTGACATTACTGTGTGACTATAGCAACTTCTTCTCCTCTGGAGACCCAAGTCTCTGTGAAAAGTCTCTCAGTACTAACCAAAACCAGATAAACAGCAGTGCTATTCCAGTTCACTGAGTGTGACTGACACGGTATTTGAAATCACCACTCAGCCCAGAGAGTCAGGAGGGGTAGCTCATACTTCAGGCTGCAAAAAAACCCCACCTCATTACAGCAAGTCTGATCTGTTCTCAGAAAAAAAAAAATCTATAGTGGTATAACAAAGATTGGTTTCCGAATGAAAAATTGAGGTTTGACATGAACCCTAGGACTTTTTATCATTTGTGACAAGTTCGTAAAGTAGAAGAGGCCCTTGCAGTCTGTGCTGGAGGCACTAGATGGCAGTGGAAGCATGGCTAAGAAAATAGCTGTCTTGCTGGCTTTGGGGCCAGCTTCCCTGAGCCATGAAAACAAGGCATGAAGGCAGCTTTACTTGAGAAGAAAGATAAGGTTGAGACTACGGGCAGCCTTCTGTGCACAAAACTCAAGGCTTCCCTTACAAGGAAAACTAATTCCTCCTTTAATAATTTTGCATCTCCTTAAGGCAGATTAACCTATAGAAACTCAAATGCTTTGTAAAGCATCTATTACCTACAGTGGTTTGTCTAGATCAAAACCATTAAATGAAGAAAAAGCCAATTTTCAGTTGCTGCCAGTGGCACAGCTTTTGTGGGAGTCTCGGTAATTTTTAACTCTTATTCAAGCTAAGAAAGGATCTGCAGTGATCTGCAGTGCAATGAGTTTGCTCTTCATTGCTACAGCCTATATCCCAAAAGCTTCCGACATGCCACAGCCCCACTACCAGAAGGTCTCCCTGTGAGCTGTGTGCAGCTGTGTGTGCTCTGAGAGTGTCTGGGAGAGCTGTGCTCCTGCACAGGTGGGATCACAGGCTGAAACCCCAGACTCGAGCAAAGGAGAATGGTGTGCCGGAGCTTTTTACAGTGTACAGCTGCAAAATGGTTATTTCCCAGCAGTTTGAGGTTTTCTGAGGTGTGGGGCTCATGTTTTCTGCTGAAGTATTAAAATATGAAATTGATAGCTTGGGCAGCTGCAAGGGATGGAGACACTGTGAGAAAGAAGCAGCATATTTGAATGGAGAGTTAATTGTCATCCAGCTTAGACAGGAGCAAGGCAGTTCTTTGCTCAAAGGGGTCTGGAGACAAGGAGAGGCAGCAGCCCTGTGAACATGTGAAGGGGGGACACAAAGATCATGTCTGAAATTGGAACTGGCTGACGTTGGTGTGATTAAGAAACTTATGAAGAGAAGGAGGTCAACAGTGTGAAAGCAGAAAAGGAGGATGGGTTTGTCCATTATCAAGTGTCTCAGAACATCATAATCTGAAATATGGGAGAGCTAAATGAGCAGTGATTACCGGGAAAGCAATTCACTCCCTCATGCCAGGTTTTCAAAAGCTTTATGTGCTGTAAGTTAACAGCCAGCTATTTGCTTTCATTCTGGATTAAGCCCTAGGCTTCCTGAGGTGATGTCCTTCCCTGTCCCTCACAGACCCCCATGGTCAGGCAGCGCAGCTCTGCACATCAGTATGGGCTATCTCAGCTCAGCCTCTCCAGCAACACCTTACTCAAGGAAATCCTTAGTTATGGGTTCCCTGGTTTTCTTTCTGTACCTTTTGCATTATCCTCAAAAGAGCACACCTGGATGTATTCAGGGACTAGGAAGCAGAAGCTCTTTTCATAAATTAAAACAAAGATACAAGATCCTGACATGAAAAAGTATTGCTATGCCTTGTCTTCTGGAAAACCAAGTGAGAAATTATTCTGATTTTGACAGAGATTATTGCAATACCTAGAGGATGTGTGAAACTGAAGTGTGGACTGTTCTTTAGTCCTGCTTTTATGTAAGGCATCTATGAGGTTTGCTTCTTTAAAGGGTGGATATATCATTTGTGGGGAGGGGAGAATGCACAAGGCAAGGAACTTGGTGCTTATTTGTCTTCTGTGGCTCCTAAGGCCAGTATTTCATGTGAGTTTCTGTGGGAGAAGAAGAGTTTTCTGTCATGCCCCTCGGTCTAACAAGAGGTAATGTCTTTTTTGAAAAATGACAAAATTTTTGATAATTGGTTTATAATCTTAATACTGTATTTAAAAAATTGTGTGTTTTTTTGTCTGCTTTCTTTATGAAATTCCTCTGAGTGCTGGTTATTTTTACAGGCCTTTAGGTGCTCCGTGCTTCTGGATCACGGTTCTTTTTCTTGTTTGCTCTGACAGAAAGAGATCTTCAGGAACATCTCAGGTTTTCATTTTGCTTTTCCTTGCTATAACTTTAGTCTCTTGTGCAAAAGTGAGAAAGAAATGTGGTTACTGAACTTTGACAGGTTTTCCCTTTCACCCACAGTGCTTTGAAGGCAAATTGCTTACCAAAAATGTGCTTGGGTAAGTGAAGGATATGCAAGAAACTGAAAGAGAGATCCCAAGATACCATGTGGCCTGTTGAGGACAGTGGTTATTTGCAGTTATCTTTGGAGCAGGTGAGTAATAGGGCCCTGTCTCAGCCAGCAGGATAACAACAGGATGAGTGTGCTTTGTATAACCAGTGCAGGCATGCAACTTGGCAGCCTGCTAGCAATGTTTTGAGTAATTTTGAAAAGCTCCTTCTGCATTATTTAGTGGGTGAATTTTTCAAGACTGAGCCTTTAACTCCTGAGAGAGAAGGAAGAGCCTGGGCAAGATGCTGTTGTAAATCTGTTCTTGCCAGTTGCTGGTGAGAGCTCCTGTTGCTGGATTCCCCACCAGGAATGAAAATCCAGCTGTTTGGGTGCGGTGCTGCAGCGCTGGCGGGCGCTCGGGCTGCCCTGTGCTGTAATGCAGAGCACAGAGCAGTGCAGTGGAGGAGGAGGAGTTCTAGTAAGAGAGCAGATGCCAGTGCCTTGGAGAGCCATCAGCAATGCTCAGCAGAGCCCAGGATTCTGAGAGCTCTAATGTGGAAAACACCGTGCCAAGAGCAGGGTTTGTGTCAGCCCCTGCACCAAGGGAGTGAGGCAGGGCTCCTGGTAGTAGCTGGCTGAGGAGCAACCCTCTGCTAGCTGTAGGATGTTTTAAGTGAGGAAATTGAGCTAACTTGGGGGAGTAAAGACAGGAGTGACCTTCAGCAGGAGCTGAGGCTAGTAAGCCCTTCTGCAGATCAGTTCCATGATTTCTGGTTAGTCTTCGTTTGTGTGATCTGTCCTTATAACTCACTTGGTGAAGAATTCACACTGAGAAGCCTCACTAGTCCACAAAAAAAAAAAAAAAAAAAAAAAAAAAAAAAAAAAAAAAAAGTGCAAAAGTGAATTAAAAGTTCTAACAATTTTCCTGGATTTTCTTAAGCTTGAGGAGCATAAGAACTTTAAAAGAGGAAGCTCTTTCAGTGTGATTCTTTGCACCCACTGGGTGCATGTAGCACATCTCCCTGTCTTAGGTTCAACCAAAAGCACCAAAACAAGTGACTTCAGGCATGACTTCCTGTGAGTATTTCATGGTAGACATGGGCAGCCCTTCATAATGCTGATTTTAAAAGTACATATTATCATTCCAGAGCAGAGCAGGATTTTTTGGACAGAGGAAAATAGACCTCACACCAGAGCAACACACAGCCTGGCAGTCGAGTCGGTGGGTCTGGATCTGGACCCTTGTTCTCTGCGCTTTAGTCCTGGAAATTAAACCGACAGTCTGTTTTTCCATAATGTTGAGGCTGGTTGCTGTTTTGGAGGGGATACATGAGGCTTGACTCAGGACTCAGCCTCATCTTATGCTAGTTTACAATTGTTGTCAGATGAGTTATGATATTTGAGATGAGCTGTTGTAAAAACATATGTATGTTCTTAGCTGGCAACAAATTTTAGTATTTTAATGATGCTTAAGACAGCTCCAGCATAAAGAAGACACCCTATTAAAAACAGTAAATCAAGCTCTGCAAGCATGATAGCTGAATTAGAATTTGCGCTATTCCAATGTCTTTGCATTCTGCTTTGTTGCTGATGTGTACACACACAGACATATAAACTATTTGCAGTTATAGTTTTGCAATTCAGTGTGTTGCTTACAGCAACAATACATTTAAAGCAAACAGCACAATATTGGATCAGCTATCACCAATAAAACCAGTTTTGCTTCATAGAATCCTCCTCAGTACATTCCTTCTTTTCCAAACTGAGTACCTTATAAGCCACAATTGGAAGAAACATATTGTAGAAAGACTAAATAACTGAATAATGGCAAAATATGTTTCCCATTTACCACTGTCTGATGTGGATGAGGGGCTTGGGAGGGAGGTCGAGCAGTAGAGGGTAAAAACTCTTTTTCCTGGTTCTGCACTGAATGATTGTGGCAGTATCCTTATCTTAATAGACTGAACAAAGGAGAAATCTCAGGTACTCTGACATGAGAAGGCATCTTGAACTGTGCTCAACCTTGAATTCTTCTTTTATGGAATATGAATATTAAACATCAACCCTAGCTTACACTGACAGATAAGGTTTAACTTACGGGCTCTCTGCTCTCTGTGTCAGAGATCTAAACCCATGTTATTTCTGGCTTCAGAGCAAGCTCGGTAGCTACTTCTCTACTTTCAGCTTCTCATATTCCCTCTGCATCTCAGACTACAGGCAAACAAAGTTCCTCCATCTTTTGCCTTTCAACTACACAAGGCAACACTGCTCAAAATTTTGGTCTTTCATATTCCATGAGCCTCTGGGAAGTCAATAAATGTCAAAGAAGGATTATTTATGAATTTATTAGGTCTATGCTACATTTCTGAGAAGGCTTTGTGACATTTGGACATTACATCTATTGCCAAATAACTTGCTCAGTTTTTTTTTTTTTATTTTTTTTTTGGTTTTTTTTGTTTTTTTTTGTTTGTTTGTGTGTGTGCTTTTTTTAAGGATTCATAAACAAATTTTAGTGCAAGAAGGAACTAAGCTGGTCTTAGAATTTGTGCATTTCACATGATAATTTTTCTCTGAATCAGTTTCAAGTCATGAATGCTCTCTCATAGCAAAGGCAAAAACAAAGAATCTCATCAGGATGATGCTTAAACTTCTTGGTAAGATTCAGGTAAAGATTTATGGCTCTAGCATTGGTGATAGCATCTTTCTGGCTGCACAGTTGGTACCCTGTGATGAATTGTAGACCCCACTTACATAGTTTAACCAGGCAAACTCTACTCTGGCACTCAGCTTTGGCTACTTACAGATAGGGTCAGCACTGCCTGCCCCACTGAGTTTGAATCAAATGGTGCAGACAGCAGCTTTCTCTTAAATCTGGATGTCCCACCCATGGATGTGATAAGCATTCTGTTGTCATACCCTGCTGTAGTCTCTCTGAAAAGCACACAGCATCAATAGCCTTTGAAATAGAGATTATTTGTAGAGACTAGAGAGACTCCAACTGTGGTGGCAGAGGGTCCTAGGGGTGCCTGTCTCCCCCTTCCACTGCACCCCACCCCATAATTTCTGTGTGTCCCTTGTTTTGACCGTGGGATGTATTTTAGAATTCAGCTGAATTTGGCTTATGGCTCATCTTTTGATTTGGATGGCAATAGCAAACTAACTGTCTCCATTAGTGATGTTACGAATGGAAAGTCAGAGCCTGTGGCTTCTATGGTCTGCACTAAGCTTTCAGAGCAGTGTTACAAGGCAAGGGTCTACACAGAAATGGAAATGTGTGGTTTGTGCAAAACAAAAAGCTTGCAATGAGCAGAAAGCTGTGAGTCACGCATAGCATGCTCGTGCTGGACTTGAGAAGATTGGCCAAGGACATTGTTGATTAATTCTTTTCCTTTAATGAAAAGCTAATATGTGATTGTTATTCTCCCCAGCAGAAGAGAATGCTTTCTAAGTCTTATCTACATTCAGTAAACACCCAATATGTGGCTTATCATCCATAAAGGGACAAAATGTTATGCCTTATGCCTGGATTCAAACCACTAGTTCATGGGCATTTGAATACTTCAAATACGCTGTGCTCAGACTACTGAGCCGTGTCTTCTGAAATCCATCATCTGCTGCGGTGAGATAGTTAAAGCTGGTAAACTGGTAATGCTTATTTAATGAATTCTAATAACTTGTTTTTATGAGTAATCTGTCAGGAGGCCCCATTCTCTTTATGCATTTGTCCATTGATCTGTTTACATGAACAGCTTTCGCTCTGTTATTTACAAATTACTCTCAGATTGTGTTGTTCTCCATTTAGAAAGTGCTGGCAGTCGAGTGGACAAGATGATGCTTTTGATCAGATAATCGATGTCCAGATCATTTATGAGTAACAGGAAGTAAATCAGAGGCCTTTCAGAATTATCCTGTGGACATTACTGGCCATTGGCATGTGTGGTGACATGTTTTTTTCTCCCAAATCACCCATGTACACAAATACATAATTTATGACTATTTTTAAAATAATAGGAAAAGCTGGCACTGTGCTAAAAGTAGAACAAATATCTGCTCATGGTTTATTGTTGTTTGCTATTGTTTTTAAGCCTTCTGGATGTGTGTTGGTTACTTTATAGGCTAGGCAGGGACACAAGAACAAATTGCCCAGGTGATTCTGCAATAAGACATAGTGTAAGTTACATCTGGAGCAGCAAGGAAGAGAAATGTAAAAGGCAATAAAGGTTACCTCCAAGATATTAAATACAGGCAGATCCACATCTTGATGGCATACTCACTTAGATGAAAACACATTCACCTATGTGTGCATAAAATATTATTACTTTTTTAATGGGTCAATTTAGCAGTAAGCCCAAGAATTCCAAGGTCAATTATTTGTATTTTTCATTACTATAGATAATAAATAATATGGCTGCCAATGTCATTGGGGTACCATTTTACTGAGTATGAAGGTGGAGTGCTATAGGACCTGCAAGGAGGTGATAATTTCTGGCAGCACAAGACTGCAGTCAACTGGGAAAGAAGTTTATTACTGACAGAATTTTTACTATGCTGGCTGTAAGTTTATTAAGCAGTATACTGCATAATTTCTGTCAGCATATTGTGTCATTTTCTGAGCTATATAATAATATTGCTTTGAACTTCTAAGTGCCTTCCATTTCTGTAGCTTCCTAAAAAGTTATACCCATCTTAATTGCCATGGCACCTCAGAGAGGCAAAGAAATATTTTCTTCCTCCTGGGAGATCAATACTGCTTTTAGCAGTGAAAGTGAAGTGAATGAAAGGCTCAAAATCAAGCTAAAGGTTTGTCAGGACTGGGCTTGCAAAGGAAGCAGCATCTGATGTTTTAGCTGTTGGATTGACAGGTCTCAAAGCAGCTGGTCTTGGCCACAGACTTTCTGCACAACACTTAAGGAAATTCTTTTTGCTGCACTTCTGCAGATGTGTCTGTATTTCCTGCTCCTAGTCTTGTTTTTTGTAGGAATGGGTTCTTTGGGGCAGTATGCTTTCTGGAGTGTGCTTTGCTCAGTGAAATGGCTGGGTTCTTTGAACACTAATCACCAAAAACAAAACCCTCCCCCCCCCAGAATAACAAGGTGTGTTTACAGGAGTGCCATTTTTCCTTAGACAGTGATAGAATGGCTTCCCTTTGTATAGTGCAGCGCAACCACAGTTTCTCCTGTGTCAGCTGGTTGAGTCATCTGTGGGAAAAAGAAGGTTTGGCTCTCTCAGAACACGCCTAGAGCACCACCACTTGGGCATCCTCAGGTCTTCAGTGCTCATAAGCTGGCCAGAACTTGGTCAGGAAGCCTCTGTGGGAAGCCCAGGATGCTGTAGGCCACTGAGTGGGAGATTTCTCTCACTGGCCTATGTACCAGCCAAAGGTACACAGAGATGTTGGGATGCAAGGTACCTCCTCAATAACTGTCAGTCAGATTTGGTATCAGATAAGTCCTCATGACTTGTAGGACTTGATTAGTCAGTGTCAGGCTTTGCAACACTCAGGATCTGAGTCCTGTAACCTGTAATAATGTTCACTGTGCTCTGTTTACCTCCTCTGATTCTTGATCATGGGTACGCAGTCTTCTTCTTCATCATTATCTCTGTGGAGTGGCTGTATTCCAGCAAGGGGTGTGGTGAGCAGGGCCTCTTTCATACAGAGTACTGGAATCACAAGTTTGATGTGCACTAAATTCTTTGTGGTGCTTCATTCCAAACTACAGAAACAACCCACCCACTTTAGAGTGAAACAACATCACTTTCTCTCCACGGCAGAGCAGGTGACTCAGGACAGAGAAAGAAAAATAATGTCCACCTTCTCTACCCTTCTTGCCCTTTTGCTATAGAACCTTTGAGTCTATTATTTAGTCAGGACTGTAAGGGTGCCCTGCAGAATCAGATTTCTCCTCTTTTTCATATCTTTATCTGAGGGAAGAAATGAAAGGGTTTTTATCAAGAAAAAATAGAGTAGCATTTTCTCTAATTTTTTTCCATCTCTGTCAATGCTGGGAATGTTAAGATTAGGTTTTCTGGTTTGGCTGGAGATTTCCTTCAAGAAAAGGGCTAAGGAAGGGATGAGCAGGGCTCTAGTGGTTCTAGAACAGTCATAATTGAAGAGGTAAGGTCTGGTTCTCTAATGAATCTTAATTTTCAAGATTTCTTTATCAAGACATTTTTTCTCAAGAGTGCTTTTTGCCTCCCTTTTACAGGAACTGAGCAGCAGTTGCTGTTCTGCTTTGTAATATCAGAGTGATAGGGAAATCTAGAGAGCTTTAAAAAGCTTGGTCAAATTTGATTCAGGAGATATTTTTAGGATTAATTAAATGTATAGATTGAGCATCCACAACTCGTGGATTTGAGGAAGAGATTTGGGATGAACAGCACCTCAGTCCTTGTCAAGCTGTAGCAACTATATTTCATCAGACTGATGCCTTGCATTTTTGTCTCCTTTAGCTTGTTTATTCTGTCTATTTATCTATTTTTATTCTAAATAGGACTATTGCAGAACCTGTAGGAAAAATATTTTTTAAACTTTTGATAGGTCTTGTAAAAGCAGTACATCTGTTTTATATTGACACAGAAGAGAGGGAAAAGTCACTAGGGTTTGGTATTTACCCATCAAAACAAGGAACTGAAGTAAATCCCAGAGAGAGTTATTCCATTCAATAGTCCTGCTTTTTACAGAAGACAGAATTCAGCAGCCTTGCAAAAAGGGAAATACTCTTGGCTGATTACAAGTGGAAGAAGTGAGGGAAGGAGATGAAACTTGAGGATAAAACACCTACATTGATGAGAAATAGGTTAAGTAATGCTCTGCTTTTCAATTATGTTAGAGTGGTAGGTACTGAAGCCTGCTCATTAGCTGAGGCTATAAAATGCCACTTTTATTGTGTCATTTTTCTTTCAAATATTTGTCTGATGGGCTTGTGAAACGTTTAAGCTCTCACTGCCTGAAATTCCCACTGGCTGTCCCAAAGAAAGCTTCTCTTCCCAGCTTTATAATCAGAAATGTCAAATCCACACCTGCTAGCTCTCCCTCTATTAAAACAGTGCTCAGTACTAACCTTTTCCACATTCTCCTTGTGAA
Organism: Buphagus erythrorhynchus; assembly: GCA_013400855.1. Classification (NCBI taxonomy): domain Eukaryota; kingdom Metazoa; phylum Chordata; class Aves; order Passeriformes; family Sturnidae; genus Buphagus; species Buphagus erythrorhynchus. Next base: position 7,320 of record VZTT01018627.1, on the reverse strand, counting down.
AAGAAACATCATGCCAACTCACCCTCCTGCTGACCATCAAATCTGAGCTGACTCTGTGGGTTCATTGCCAGAGAGCCTCTGGGTCAGTCTGTCCTGGTGTCTTACTCCTCACTGAACTCTCCAGCCCCCTGAAGCTGTTATTGACTCAGTTTTTCTCCACAAAATGAGCATGTGAGAGCTCGGTTTTATTTCAGGGCCTGAGCTCTTGCTTTATTAATCAAACAGTAACTATTTGCCTGATATTTAGTACTTGTCTAAGTCAATCACCATCAGCCTTCCATCACCTTTCTTAGCCCAAAGTGTCACATTTTACTTTGCTAGTTACAAGGTATCAGAACTTGTCCTGGTACATGGGGGCCTCAAACAAAAGTAAATCTCCTTACTGGCCTGTATTTCTCTCCCTTCTACAGGTGTGCATTCTTTCTGCAATGTCAAAAGGTCGTCTTGGGGGATTCATACTTAATTCAGCTATTGAGATGTAAGGATTTAACTGTTGCTGCTTTTTGCAAGTGATCCCTTGGACTTTCTAAGAGTTTCCATGCAAATGACAATGTGTTTCCACAGCAATCTGCACGACATGCTAATACAGGATCCTGCTATAATAATAATCCTGCTATACAGGATGTGTGTACTGTGTCTTCAGTACATTGCCAGCTCTATTAAGAGCAGGTAATTAGCCTCACAGTAAAGATACATGTCCTTTCTGCTGATTTCACTTGTGGGCTATAGACTAGCAGAATATTATCCTTTAGCCTGTAACTGGTGACTTCTGTTTGCTGAATAATAACTGACTGAATTCAGACAACCCAGTGAAATAAAAAGCAAAGAGCTGTGAGGATTGCATTGCCTCCTTTGTGTGTTACTTGATGGTTTTCCTGGTCTGATAATTATCTAATGCAGTAATAGAGAAAAGGTCAGAGATATTGTGAGGCTGCTTCTGAACATAATTTTTCAGCTAATTTTTGGCATGTCATGTATATGATCTCCCAGTGATGAATATTTGCATTTCATTGCCATGATTTAGGAGGGTTTTTTTTGGCCTGTGCTTCAAGCTGCTTTCAGTGCTCTCTGCAAAATATGCTTTGCAGCAATGCAATGCACTTTGAGTTCATTTTAGAAATTTGATTTTGTTCTTCCCCTTCACTTCTGGTGTCAGTCTGGTGTAGGGGCAGCACGAAGGAGGTCGGAGAGTAGGAAAGGAGTATGTAGAAGATTTGTTAACTTAATAAGTATAAAGAATATAGTTCAGTTCATAATATCATCGAAAAAATTTACTTCTCTGCGGAGATTAATGTTCAGAGGTTTTTTATCCTGTGTGCTTGTACATGAACACAGTGAATTAATATTATTATTAAATCTACAGAGAGGAGGGAAGCACTAGGGAGGAAATACAGTGTTTCCTTGACTTCTCCAGATCCCTGCAAATACAAAGAAGCTTGTAGGACAGACAGCACACGACATGAGAGGTGCTCAGAGGTGTTTGTTTTGATAGTGCTCACAGTGTTTTTGTCTCAGAAGCAGTGTTAGTATGCAGGGCAAACCATACATCTGGTTTCACTCATCTTGCCTGAGAGCAAGTTCAGTGCCTTGTCCGGAAAGCTTTAGAATAGTGGAGGTGGTAACAGCTTTTATAAGTTAAAGATAGGGTTTAAATCTATCTTCAGCGACATCTGTCTGCCAGGCATGTGCCACTTTGGATTCAGGCAATGGATTCATTTCCAGAGTGGTGATCAGACACATAGGGCTGTGAAGACATCAAATGCTTTAGGGGGTTGCAGCTTCTTGCAGACAGATCTTATATCATCTGTCTAAAGTGTGGGCACCACTGGTCCCATAATTCAGGAGTTTGGAGCCTTAAGCCTGACAGTATTTAAGAGG
>VZTT01018624.1:4513-14552 GCA_013400855.1 Buphagus erythrorhynchus | reverse complement strand
CCTCACCTGGGCCCGCCGCCGCCGCCGCCCCCCAGGCCCGCGCACGGAGCCCGGCCCACGCCGGGGCCGCCTGTGCTGGGGTGACTCTCCGTCATTTCCTCCCCTTATCGCCCGATCTTCCCAGGAATGCTCGGCATGACTGGGAACTTGCCCAGCGCACCAGAACTGTCCGTCGGGGGGGCTGGAGCCGCGGCGCGGACACCATGGACTTGCTGAGCCCCGGAAGGGCCGGGCCGGGGCCGGGGCCGGGGCCGGGCAGGGACGCTGGAGAAGCCGAGGAGCCCCCAGCACACGGGGCTGGGCTGCAGGGATGAACGCCAGCACCGCATCGTTCCAAACCCCGATGGTTTGAGGTCCCACTACGCCGAATTTTGCTTAACTGACTTAAGATACCACTTGGCCGGCAAGGGCAGGTCCCTGTTGTCAACTCCAGCCTTCTGACATACCGACACGTTTCAGAAAGACCAAATATTTTGGTTTGACCTTCATAATAGCTTCAAAAGAACGAAATGCTTTGGGTACGCCCAAAAGCATTGCATGTGAGATTTCATACAAAGTTTAGACAATGGGCTCTTCATGAGATCAAATTAAAAGTTGTCATGGACATTTAAACGTAGCAGTATTATTTTTAATGTAAATGTAAAAGAATTCCAGAGAGAATAACTTTATATTCCATCCACTCAGCGATTACTTAAAATAAGCGAAGAATTCACTTTATGCGTATTGGTACTTTATTCTGCACTTTTAGCACACTGAAATTCCAAAAAATACAAAACACTTAATGAAGCATAAAAGACATGAAAAGAAGACACATCCGTTTAGAAGCTGCAATATAAATGAATTATCAAAAATTAGTCAGGAATACATTGCTGACAGTCACATTTTTATTGTGGATATATTATACCGTCATCATTTTAACATCTAAGCATTTTCTATTGCAAAGATCTTGACACCATTAAGGTCAATGAAAGCCCTTGGAGGTGACTTCAACATGAGCAAAATGAGGACTTGGAAGACTGACACAAAATGTGTTCCTGGAGAATCATCACAGACATGACTTTAATTACATAGATTAAAAAAAATTACCAGAGTTCTTACCACCCTTGTGATCTAAGTCACCAGGAATTTTTCAGGCTGACAGTTATTAGGAGTAGAAATCAATCCTTTCTAACAGCATTCCAGTTTTGACAATCAATAAGCAAATTCTACTCCAATTTTGAACACAGAGTGGAGCATCACTAGAAGAAGTCTACTCAAAAAAAGAAAGCTCGAGGTTCCTTTCCAGACAGTCTGTCCAAATACATCTTCTCTGCAGATTGCATTTTAGATTTTTTGTCCTGGCAGCCGTGTCTCCTGGCCACCTCCCTTGCTGTGCTCCTGTGGTGATCCTGGCCAGGAGAGTGCTGTACTCGGAGCAATTAGTGACCCGTGTAAATGATTCTTCAGAGACACTGTGTCTTTCTGACAGGGATCCTGCTGCCAACCAGTTCCACGTGTTTGAGCTTTCCCCTTCAGGTACAGGTCACATTAAACTGTTCCCAACTGCACCTATGACTCACTGGCCATAGGGTTTAGTCCTGGGATAATCATTTGTTGATGTTTCATGCATCGCTAAGTAAAGGAGCATTAACCTGCTTAGTCTGAACAAAAGGGAGGTGCCACACCCAGCAGTTTCAACAAGATCATGTTGGAATGAGATATCTTTAAGGTCCCTTCCAACCCAAGGCTTTCTATGATTCCATGATTCCATGATCATGGCTATTTGATTGACCAATCTCCATCATGTTACTACAAAATACGTGACAGGAGGTCAAATGTGAATAGGAAAGATGATTTGGTTCATTCTGTGGATTAGTGAAGAATTTTAGACTACTATCAAGCCTGCCCATCAGTGTCACTATAACTGTAAGAACTGTCTGTGCCTTTACTTGGAAATTGTTTCCTTCTTGTCAAAAAATTTTCTTGCTATTCCGTATTTTAAAAAAAAAATAATTTAAGCCCATCCTTTTTAGCATTATCTCATTTTTGAAAGGTATTCTGAAGGTACTCCATGTTAAATAGGCACTGATTTCATATTATCACACTGAATACAAACTGAGTGTGCTATTCCTTCCTTTGCTTTCACAGTCACAGAATCATTAAGGTTGGAAAATACTTCCAAGATCACTGAGGCCAACCTTTGACTGAACACCACTGTTCAGTCAACTAGACCATGGCACTCAGTGCCATGCCCAGCCATTTCTTTAACACCTCCAGGGATGGTGATTCCACCACCTCCCTGGACACTCTGTTCCAGTGCTTGACAACACTCTCAGTGAAGAAATTGTTCCTGATGTCCAGCCTGAACCTCCCCTGGCACAACCAGAGGCATTTCCTCTTGTCCTGTTGCTGAGAAGAGACCCACCCTCACCTGGCTACAACCTCCTTTTAGCACTGTAGAGAGCACTAAGGTCTCCCCTGAGCCTCCTTTTCTCCAGGTTAAACAATTCAGTTGTTCCTCAGACCCTTCACCAACTTTGCTGCCCTTCTTTGGATTAGCTGCAGCACCTCAGTGTCTCTCCTGAGTTGAGGGGTTCAGAACTGGACACAGGATTCAAGGTGCCATCCCACCAGTGTGGGCTCTAGGGAGACAATCACTGCCCTAGTCCTGCTGGCCCCACTCTGTGATACAGGCCAGCACTTTGCACTGAAGAGCAACTCCAAAAGTACCTGTGTACTTCTGCCTCTGCTTTCACTGTCCTCAGCTACATCCACATTACCCAGGTTCCAATTACCAGGTGCACCCTGGAAGTGGTACCAGCCAGTTTTGGTATTTGTATGTCAGGTGCCACGAAGCCTCTCCACAGCTGGGCAGCCACAGCAGTTCTCCTTCCAGAAGGAAAACTGGTTGGCCTTGGAAGCTCAGCTTCCAGGCAAAGTGACACTATTCCCTAGAGAGCTGAGTCAAGAAAGGAACAATGGCATAGCCTGCAGACTTGCTTAGGAATGGATGATTGCAGGTTACCCATTCCCACATGCAGAAATGACGCCAGCTTTAAAGTATTTCTCATACAGGAAGTTACTAATGTGCCCATGCAAAAGCAATGCACAAGGTGTGTGTCTCAGCAGCCTCACTGGCTTGTTCCTGTGTGTCTTCTCTGTGATACACAGACCAAATGTCACAGTTGCCCTGACAGTTTTCAGGAGATAAAACTATCATAAAAATGATATTCTCACTTGATAAAACAATGTCTTGTAAAAGACCCCACAAATTATTAAAAAACATTTTAATGAAAATTTAAATTGCATCCCACAGACAGAATAAATCAGAGAGTTTGGTCAAATATTTGGAGAAAGTGCTGTACTCACTATGCTGATAGTCAAACATCCCAAAAGAACTGACACACAGCATATGCAAAGACTAAATCAGCTTGTGTAACTAACAATATTGACACTGGTATTAATGGGAAATATGACAAACTGTCACTGGTAGATGCTTTATTAAACAATATCTAGATACAAGGAAGCTTGAAGTATACCTAGATCAAAAGGACACATAACAAAGCTTAACAAATGTGTTGTGGTGACTGTAACACATGGGAAGTAAAAAACAAAACAAAACCAAAACACACAAAACCCAAAAAACCAAACACCCTCCATCAAAACAAAAAAAACAGAATAACTAAAAACAATCACTTTAAAGCAAAAACTTCCTTAATTTTCTTCTCAGCAGAAAATGCATTTATGTGCCTCCCAAATTTAACAGGTGAATGCCCTGAGTTACTGGAACTGCTGCTTGCCTTCAACTAACTGGAAGGAATAAACTTGATGTCTATTGTTAGAGTATCCTTTTTGTAAATGACAAATTGTTAGTAGGAGCACAGGGATTGTTAAAGGACAAATGTGCTTCCTGTGACAATAGGAAGACAGAGCATATCCTACCAAGGACAAAAAGCTCTTCACAGAATCCATGCCATGTACCAGAACATGGTAAAAAAACCCACACCCACTTTGTGCAGCGTGGAAATTCCTGGGATTTCATTCACTGGGGTGTGGACTGAACACAAAGCTTGGATTTGAAAGTAGACCAACTCAGACTATGCAGGAAATGAAAATCATGCAACTACATCTACAACTCCAGTATGAGGCTGCTCTTAGCATAGCTGCTAGATTCAGTGATGTTTGAATTAAAGACAAAACAGCTTTTATCTTGTTGTATTTATCTTCTTATATTTGTTTAAAGAAATCATGTTAAATATACTGAGAAACTAAGCCTAAACAGAATAAACACTAAAAAATTTACCAATCCTCAGCTAATCAATACACTGATAGCCTCATGGTGACCTCTATATATTTACAGGCAACAAGTTTTAGCAGCTAATTTTGGAACAATTTGTAATTTGTATCAAAGTTGCAGCCAGCATTTTTTTAGCATCTATAAACCTTTTTTTTTTCTCTGAAAACCAGCAGAGGGAGACAGGTTCTGTTTTACTCTGAAAGAAAACAGAAGACTGTTACTTCGAAAATGACACCTTCTGAAAATTCGCTATAAAATCTTAGCTTAGGCTTGCAATGCCTTTTCTCGGTCATTTTGAACTCTATTATGAATACTTAGTTTTCTTTTAAGTGCATATCCAAGCTTAAAAGGCTATTGCTCACATCTGAAGATGTTTAATCAACAGTATGTTCCTATTAATACTTCACTGTGGATTCTCTCAGGGAGAAAGGGGATATCAGTGTTATTAATGACTGAGAGAAAAATTAGGCTGTGGTTTTGTTTTTGTTGTTTCACTGTCAGGAAACGGCTTGCATGTGTTTGCAGCATGTCTGAAGTCTGCATATGGCTCTCAAAATCTAAACAATAATCTCAGCTGGCTTTACATAGGAGTTACATATTTAAGGACTAAATATAAGAAGAAAGTTCTGTTCTAAAGTAAAAACCACAAAAACACCTCCTGGTGGTTTCAAGTGCAAGTAAAATGTTCTCCTGGGTTAATTTCTTAGGACCCAGGTCTTGCTTCAGGAAATGGGAATTTAGTCATTACAAGCCAAAATATTACTACAAATCTTGGCACAGAAACTTAGGTATGTCTCATATGGTTTAGGCAACCTTCTCTACAAAATGACATAACAGGCATACATTTGAAATTAATAAAATATTTTTTATATTTACCCATAGTTTTGTAGATAAGTTATGTTCAGAAGAGCTAATAGAACAGGAACCTGAACAGAAAAAACTTTACACATCTCGCTACTTGCTTTACTGTAAATAGTTTGTGATAGGCTATTTTTTTTTTCATAAACTCCATTTTTTAGATGGTTTATTTACTCAGAGAAGAAACTATAAGAAATGCTTTTTGGATAGAATGTGTTCTGAGCAATATGTACGTCTGCTATAATTTTAAATAAATCTTAAATAAAATTAAGTTTCTGAATATTCCTAAAAGAGAGTGGAAGCAGAAGAGTTATACAGTGCATGCAGAAAGTGTGTCAGTGCTGCAGAGTACTCAGGAGGTACCATGGGCTAGTTTTTAGTTAGTAGTGTGCTGTGCTAAGGGCTATTACTGTAAGAATGGTGCCAGAAAAACCTGCGTGAGAAATTGTGGGCAACAGGATGTGTGCCTGGAAATAGCAATCATTCCTGGGGCAAAGATAATTGAGGCAATTGGGAAACCTGCCAGTATTTAAAATCCCAATCACAACCAGTCATGCTTAATCAGACATCCAAAGGCAGAGGATGATAAAACTGCCTATTGAGTACTCATTTGAATTATCCCATATCAAGAAGCTCAAACAAACTAACCAGCACTACCAGTAGGAGTCCTAAACAGGAGACAGACCTTCACAGGATAAGAAAGGGGTTATAAGGTCTTCTCCCAGCTGCCCATGTTCCTGTAGCTCCATGAGAGATCCAAGCCCTTCCCAACAAAATTTGGTTTTTCCTTTCTGGTACAAGCTAATTGCATGAAACTTCTTGTAGCTACCCTATGTTCCTCAGTAACAAAACTTCACAGTCCTTTAAGCACTGCAAGCCCATGGCAATATTCTACTATTTAAAAAGCATTAAACAATTCCTTATGATATGCTTTTACTTGTAGTTACACAGTGTATATTTGTAAAAAGAAATTTTCCTATCAAGTACATTCACTGAGGTGTTTTCACATCCCTGGCCAAGTCCAAATCTGTTGTGGATCTGGCCCTCAATCCTTGTATTTTGGTATACAACTTTTTGTAGTTTTCATAGAGGAAGTTAAGTACACAGTGTGTTCCCTGGAGGACATTTATAAAACCAGTTTTCAGGTTAAGGGTCAATGATTCAAACTCTGAAAGCAGCAGAATTATTTTTAAATGCCTTAAATCCTTGCCAATATTCTTTAGTTGGTAAATAGGCATCTTCTACTTAAGGATGCCAGTTATGTAACAGCAGAGCACTGGCACATTATTAAAGGGGTTTATTGCTTTCTTTTGCTGCTTGCATTCATGAGTAGAAAGACACCCATGCTTGAGGGACTAAACTGGAGAGAGCTTTAATGAAAATTCTGAGTTTGGTGGAAAACTTTTCAGATAGCATTGCTGTGGTCAGCCTCCAGAAAAAAGAACCCAACAACATCAGAGGCCAACAACATTAACATGTGTCACAACTCACTGAACAACTTACCACAGAGTTTGTGTGCGTGGGAGGGAAAAAATCAGTGTGGTCATGTGTGCACAGCTCACTGAGCAACTTCAAGGGAGGGGACGGCTGATGGACTAACCACACAGTTCTGGCCTTGTTACAAACCCCATCTTTGTGGATATGCCATCCAAGAGAACAATTCCACCAAACATAACAGGAACTCCATCTGGATTGAGCTGGTACACCCAAGTGTGGTTGTGCAGAGCATATTGGGAATGTCCCTTCTGATCTTCTGGGGTGCCAGAGAAATCAGCCCTCAGATCACCTTCCTGGGCTCCACAGTCATCCTCCTGCAATGAAGCAGTGACACATCAGGCCATGGAGGAATACACAGGCAGTACTGAAGCATTTGGAAATATTAATGTTAAGAAAATTACTTATTTTCCAAACATAAATGCAGTGTTAAGCCTTAAATAGTAATAGCCCTTTGCCTGAGATATATACTGAAGAGTAGCTGAAGGATGTGGAAGAGGATATGGTTAAAGGAATGACACCACAGTATTGGGTAATTCTGCTATGACAGCATGCCAGGATTGGTTAATTCTGCTACGATACCAGATCTTCAAACTAAAACCTTCAAACTTCAAGCTGAAAGAGAGTAGATTTAGATTAGGTATTAGGAAAAAAGTCTTTACTGTGAGAGTGGAGAGGCACTGGCACAGGCTGCCCAGAAGCTGTGGATGTCCCATCCCTGGAAATATTTAAGGCCAGGTGAAATAAAGCTCTGAGCAGCCTGGTCTAAAGGAAGGTGTCCCTGCCCATGGCAGGGGGTTGGAATTAGATGATCTTTAAGGTTCATTCCAACCCAAATCATTCTATGATTCTATGATACCTAGAATTGCCACAGTGAAGCAAGTATTTAAGATTATGTGTGTGTGTGTGGTGCAAGTATAGAGTGGTCTAACAACTCTTAGAAACCTCTAAACCAAATCAGTTTTAGCTACCTTGTTTTAACTAAATCCCAGGCCTTTCATTAAAAAAAATTATTAAATTGTGTATATATCACCTGCAAATGTTACTTCTACTAGAATGTTCTAAATGTTCTTCTACTAGAATGCTGCATAGTCTTTTGGGAGAGCAGAAAATCATTATCCAAGCCAGGAATCACATCATCAAGCATGATCTTGGCTTTGCGTTTAAATTAATGGAAGTTGTGCTCTTTTTTTCACTAAAGAATAGCATAAAAAGAACAAAATTATCTTTGCCTTATTCCATTAAAACCAGTGGATGGATCCACTTGCAGTGTTTTGGCATCCCCAAAGGTACCTGGCTGAATACTTAACCCATGGAAGCTGCATATGAAAATACCACACTAATGAAAAGTTACATCCTCCAGCTATTTATTCATTCTCCATTAGCAAGGGCATCCTGCTCTCCTTAGTCTCACATCATTAGAAACAAGTCCAACTCTTGGTCATTTGGTTATAATATAAAATGCCCACCTCCAATGTAATATTAAAAACCCTTAAAAATCCACAAAGTTTAAGTCAAAAAAGACAGAATTTTTGTAAAACCTGGTAGTCTTTGTGAGACTTAAAACCTGAATAAAGATTAATTAGATTTTCCTGAGCAGCAGAGAATGCACTGATCATCCCTGACCTCTCTCTTGGGTTGAGAGATACTTTAACAACTAAGGACAGACAAAAGTATACTTTTTTCAACCCTGAAAAGATATGAAACATTCCCAGCCTTTTAGAGAATTCCCTGGATATTTTTGAGGATGCACACAGCTTTCACTAAAGGGGAAAAATACAGATTGGAAACAGATGGTTGTTTTCTTTTTTTTAATAAATTGATTGCTATCACAAATCCTACAATTTGGAATCATCAGGCTAAAACTCCTATTCTCAATTACACCACTTCTACATCCTTATTTTTTCTCACATCACAGTTTCATGAGCTCTGCNGGGAGGAAGGAAGGGAGGAAGGATCTGTCTCTGTGACAGTGTTCTCACAATACAATTTGTTGAGATTCCACCCAATCCCTAAATAAAGGGGATTTCCAGCAAGCTCTGGAGTATTTTCAGCCACTGAAAATCAGGCCACATGGTGGGATGAGGTTAAGACCAGAACCAGAGTATCCAGCTTACCACAGGCTCTACCATAATTATGAGATTGTTTCCAGAAAGTCCCTTTTAACACTAAGTTACTTTAGAAATACTAATAATGTTTTAATTTCTTTTCAGATATCAAAATTCAGAGAATTCACTAACCTTTCGGAGTAAGTGAATAACATTCTTCCACTGCTGCCCTTTTTCCCCTTTCTTAAATAAGCATATAGGTTAAGGAAACTCAAATAAGCCTGATAGATTATGTCACCATCTACAGTTTCAGTGACCCAGCCCGAGGTGTTGAGGGTGAAAACAGACTAAGACCCTGGAACTCATTAGAAACCACAAATTTAAAATTAAAGAACAAATATTGTGTTACAGTCTCAGCTAAGTGCACACATGGAGATTAGAGAGGACTAATAGAGCACGACTGGCCCCTTTTGCAAACATGGGACTTTAAAGATAAATACACTGCCTGCCTAATGGCAAAAGGCAGACAGATGTGATGACAGAGGTAAAGCTTGTATTGAAAGCTTTTTTTTTTTTTTACCCCATGTTTAAACTGGATATCCATCTGTGATCACTAAGCACTGGAAATGAATGTTTTGGACTGTTGTAGTAAGAGAGGATTTAAAAGAATCTGACACTGATTTGAAAATTCTGCAATTATTAAATAACTTGACTGCTGTCTACTACTCTCCTATAATGGCACACAAATCAGAGTATTTTGATGCAAGACATCAGTTCTTGCCCTAAATTTGAGTCCTANTAAGGACAGACAAAAGTATACTTTTTTCAACCCTGAAAAGATATGAAACATTCCCAGCCTTTTAGAGAATTCCCTGGATATTTTTGAGGATGCACACAGCTTTCACTAAAGGGGAAAAATACAGATTGGAAACAGATGGTTGTTTTCTTTTTTTTAATAAATTGATTGCTATCACAAATCCTACAATTTGGAATCATCAGGCTAAAACTCCTATTCTCAATTACACCACTTCTACATCCTTATTTTTTCTCACATCACAGTTTCATGAGCTCTGCAGCCACTGCACAGTTTTCTAAGGAAAAGGACAGATAACCTGACAGCTGTGGAGGGCTTACACTGAAGCATTTAAAGAATCCTTCTTTAATCTGATTTTGGTGGAAATTAAGCTTTGGTCATGTTCTGTTTGCACTGAAATTAAGAGGGTTGATCTTGAGGATGACTAAAACATCCCTGGGGCTTGGAATCTGAGGAGGGGAAGGGAGGGAGGAAGGGAGGAAGGGAGGAAGGGAGGAAGGGAGGAAGGAAGGAAGGAAGGAAGGAAGGAAGGAAGGAAGGAAGGAAGGA